>FLRD01001376.1:0-11474 GCA_900088485.1 Plasmodium ovale wallikeri
TTTAATGCGAATTAAAATCTTATATTATTAACATTTAACATTCTTTTCTATTTTTATTTTATATTTTATTATTTTTGTTTAACAATAGAACTTATTTTTTAATGTACAAAGAAATTTAGCCATAAGAATAAATTTTATATCATTAATAATATTATTTAGTTTCAAATAATTAATATGTATTTTTCTCTTAAAAAAAGTTTATTATTATATTATACAGTAAATTATTCAAAATTTACTTTCGTTATTTGTGTAAATCGTTTTAATTCACTCATTTATATTTTAATCATCGTTTGTTTATACTCACTTTTACCTAAAATTTATTATGGTTATGTTAATCATGCATATATTTAAAGTTTGTATCATTATGACTTTTAGATTATGAATAATATGCGATTTACATTTAATAGAGAACATTAATTCAGCAAAAATGTGTATAGTTTATGGAATACTTAATTTCGTACAATTGTTAGATTAATATACTTCTATTATATTTTGTACAAGAATATATTAATTGAAATTATTGTTTTCTTTAGTTCTATAAAATATTACATATTTCATTTATTATATTACATTTTATTTCACATTATGCTTATGAATATAAATATATTTTTTTACAATGAAGAATATATTTTATATATATATACTTAAATTTTTTCTCTAAAGATAAATACAAACTTCTTGAATATATAAATGCATAACAACTATTTGTCTAATTAATTTACATTGTGATGATTTTAAACATATTTAATGAGACACAGATTGATAAGTTACATATGATCCTCCATCGTCATAATTGTCATATAATTCAGACATTACGTCGTTGCTTATGTTTTCATCTAATTCAATTTTCTTTTTTGTATATCTATGTATAAAACTACTCAAAGGGCTGAACTAAAGTATAAATAGAAAATTTTTTTATAAAACATATATATATTTCAAAACATTATTTTTAATGTAATGAATCATGAAGTTTGTAATTCAGTATTAATAATTTTAATTAAAATTTTTTTTTTTACTCGATATAGAAAAATGAGTATGAATGAGAATCCCAAAATTGCAATTCCTATGGATAAAATATTATTCATCTTTTGAATGTTTAAACTTTTATTTTTTAACATATCAATATAACGTTTATTATAACACCCTTTTACATAGTCTCTAGTTGTAAATTTTTCTAGGGAAATAGAGCTCATTAGACTGTCCCAGTTTGTGGAAATTGTTATATCATCTGTACTTAAATCATCTAATTTAATATCGCAAATAAAATCAGGCGAAAGTAAAAAATGGTTATATTTTTCTATTATACCCATGAAATCGTTTTCAATTTTAATATATAATTTGTCATCTGAATTGGTATATCTGATAATTTTTCCCCATTTTTCGTTTAGGTACGTCGTATACTTTTCTGGAAAAGCTTTAATAGCATCCATATCCATTTTTAAATCATGTATATGCTTTAGTACACACCTCTTACTTGTTGAATCTAAATCTGTTTCTCCTTTACATTCATCTTTATTTTTAATTTCAGGAACTTCATTCCATTTATGTTCAATTTGATATAATAAATTATTCGTGATATCATTAGAAAGTCTACTTGGTGATTTAATAATTGCGTATAATAAATCGAAGTAGTAACTTATGTTTCTACAACACATAATCTCATCATCATTTCTAAATCCTTCTTTAATTTCCTGAAAAATTTCTCCAAATTTACTATTAATTATAGGAATTATCTTTACAGAATTATTATTCGATTTATTTTCTTCAATTTGTTGAATATGTTTCTTGAGGTTTTTCTCTTTATATAAGGACTTAATATAAAAATTTGAAGGCAAAACACCTTCTTCGAAATCCTGTATTTATATGGAACATTAAAAAAAATACTTACGCAAATACATATATAAGTATACAGAAGATAATTTTTAGTATTATATTATATAAACAGTTGTATATTTATATTTTATACGAAATATAATAAAAGAAAAAAATAAAAAATTACTCTACTAGGCATTTCTGTTCCCACCATTTTATTTTATATGTGAATCATATGTTATTTTACCTTTTTTACTGTTAAAAATTGGTTGTATCTAAGAAGGTAATTATTAATATATGTATTTATTTTTTATTAATTATTAAATTAAAACTAAAGCATTCTGTGAAATGTATTTGATAATTATAATTTTATTATTTATTACATCAATATTGTTATTTATAAATTATTTTATTATATGGATAAAATAGTAAAATAATAATATATATAATTTAATGGCAGAATAACAATATAAAAATTCCAAAAATTATTAAGTAAATTTTACATTAACACATTCTCTTATGAATAAGGATATATTTTTTTTATAACAAGGAAAAATATTATAAATAATCATATATATGCTATATATAAACATATTCATTGATGTATTCTCTTTTTGTTTCTATGTAATTCCTTAATGAACTTATATATATATATTGAAAAACATTTACATGGTGTAATAAACATTTTTTTATACCTATTAAATTTTTCTGTTTTTATACTTATTTTTATTAGTAGTTAGTTGATTATAATTATTTTTTTTAAATAAGAACTTATCGATTTTGTGGATAGTGTTGTAGCATAAGGTAAAAAAAACCGTTTTATCATGTTATGAAAAATTATATTTGCATATATTATGAATTAATAAGGTACATAATTGCCTTATTTCCTATTAAAAATCATTGGAATTTTTTTATATGTTATTTTTTCAATTTTTACTTTATATGCTTTTATATCTCCCTTTCATCTTTTAAGAGTACTGTTGTATTATTTTTATTATGGATAAAATATAATATTATATTTGATACATTTTATGTATTATTATTCTAAAAAGTAAAAAATATATGAAAACCGTGTTATCATTATTGGTATTTTGATATATTATTATTACTATATTGTAATGTATAATTTTTAGAAAGTTGAAATATTGTGGAACATTTTTACTTTATGAATGGGGAAAATAGTAAGATATATTATTGATATGAAAACAGAAATATAATATTTATTACTTTCTAGTAAAGACATAAAAATATTTTTTATTGAATCTTATTTTTATATTATATAAGCAAAAAAAATTTCGTTTTTAAGAGTTTTTTTTATTGTTTATTAGTTCTACAGAAATGTGCACTGAAATATTTATATGAAATTATACCCTATAATTATTATATTATGCAAAATAATTGTTAATATTATACATATTTTATACAAACTTTATATATTAATTGTTCGTTATTAATAATTTCTCAAAATATTTATAATTCAAACTTGGAATTATATATACAAAGTGTTTAATTTCAAATACATAAGCTCCTTATTTAAAAAAAAAAACATTATTTCATAAATTTATCTAATGATTATTTTTATTTAATGAAATAATAATTCATATATATCGTGTGTTCTCCTAAGTCACTAAAACTCTTGAAATTTATTTTACAAATACAATTAATTTTCACTTTTTTAATGCTACATTATTTTCTTTCTTTTTTGTGATGTATGTTATACGGTTTTACACTGATTTGATTTTTTTTCGTTTAAGCATAATATATTTTGGAAAAGTAAAATTTTCATTATTATGTACAATTTTTTAATATATATATGATAAAAATATATAACTAAATATATTAGTAAAAAAAAATCTATAAGTATAATGCTCACTAATAGGGAAATACATTTATCTATGACGTTAGTTATGTATTTATAAATATAAATATTTATATAAATCACTGAGATGTTAAAGTGTAACAATAATTTTCATTAATTTATTAGAATGTATGAAGAATACACACTTTATTTTTTTAGAAAATATATAAATTAATTTAAATAGAAACTAAAAGAAAAAGAATATCAAATATTATGATGTATAATCTTCAAAATGAAAATGCATTATACAAATTTGATAAAGAGTTTTATTTTTTTTAAGAAATGTTAATTTCGTCTATATAATAACTAAAATGTATACTAATAAAGGTAAAAAAAATTGTTAAAAATTAATCACAATAACTACTAAAAAGCGTAATACTAAAATAAAAAACAAGATATTATTACACATAAATAATATTGTGCGTACATTGAGTATTATAGGAAATAAATATAATATGGTATTTAAAATTTTACTATTTAACGTAATTTCAGTAAATAAGATTAATTATGTTGTTTTAAGTTCGTTATTTTTATGGTTTTTGTGTTGTCCATATAATCATAAAAATATTTTATTTTAACAACAAAATTTTTTTCATAACAAAAATTATTTTTAAAATAAATTAATCTTTTCATTTATATACATTGATTTTCTGATAAATGAAACGTACAAATATATTAGAATGCTTCATAAGCCATGTATAATTCCTCAATGTATATGCTTAATTTTATATTTGATAATTAATGAATGTAAACATTCCTGTAAGTTTCTTTTTGAGAATCTATTAATAATATGCAACAACACAATAAAAATGCTAAATTTATTTATTTTTGAACTAGATATATTATTGAGCTTTTTTTTGTATAAGGAGAAAGATTATACATAATTTTATATAATTTAATATTTTATTATTTTTATTAATATCATAATTTTATAATAATATCGTTATAACATCTGTATACAAGTAGAATATACCTATGTAAATATGTAAAAGTACATCTCTACATATAAGATCCAAATTTTATAATTTCCTTCTTTTCATTTATATTGCATAATTAAATTAATATATCTCCCCGTTTTATGATATATATGCAACATTCATAACGTAAGTATTAATTTATTTTACTGAATAATATAAATAATTTTGGAAAATACTATTAGATAATAATAGTTAAATGTAATGGTATGATGTAATTTTCCATATTTTTCACTTAGATAATATATATTATACGACAATACTTCGGTACTTTTAATTTTATAATTAATAAAAAATTATTCACATTTTGTATTTCCATAAGTATTATCCTTTTTGCAACACATAAAATTTGACTAAATTTTTTATAAATCCTATGCACTGAAATATTCAGAAAAAAAATTGTTTATATATTATTTTTCTACGATTACATTTTTTTTGTAATTATATAAAGATACCTTCCCATATTTTTATATATTATGCACATAGTAATACTTAATAAATTTCTCGTATGTATATGTGTGATATGAATATCTTAAATTATGTTTTATCAGATTTTGTTTAGTACTTCTATACATAATATTTTTGCTGTTAACGCCGTTATTATATTTCCTTAATAATATATATATTATCAAAAGCGGAATCTATGTGGAATATTATTTCCATATAGCTGTTATGTATGTTTGAATGAAAATAAATAGGAATAAATTAATTTTATAAACTCATAAGTCATTTAATATGTTGCATGTCTGGCTAGGATACGAATGCTTGAAAAAGTATTTTTCTCACAGATATTGTAAAAATATTGAATGTTATACATATAATTCTATATAAATTACAAAAGATTTGACAGTTTCATATTTTAAATTATAACTTATATTTAAGTCTCATATTTGTAAATATTTTATAATATTCTTTCAGCTTCATTTTATAGATTTAAAATTTTTTTTTTATGTTAATACAAAAAGTCAAAAATAATATTAGGCATATAATTAAATTGACATATTGGTTTATGAATTTTTATTTACCATTTTTACTATTTTTCATGTATTTAAATATTTCTTATAAATAGTTATATACTATTTGTTGTAATAATAAATAATTTGTCTTAATCTTTTCACAGAAGATATTTTCTAAGTAGAACCTTATTCATTTATACGCTTATAATTTACTTTAATATTATATTTACTATATATATATAGTTTACACATTTTGTATTTAAGTCCATTTGACAAATTTTATTATAGATTTAATTATTTTTATGTATACCATTTCTTTAAATGTGTACTCACAAAAAAATACGTTAAAATAATAGCAGTGTTTCTGTAATTCCATTTCTATTATTTTAAATTATGAATAACTATTAAGAGAAATAATTAATCTCTATTTTCTTAGTATTAATTATTAATTCAAACTAAAATTCTATTTAATTTTTTTATGTTACATACTACATTAGAATTAGGAATCTTCTAATGTATTATATAACATACGATATCCTTTATCATGGAAGTAAGTCTGTGGAATTTCAGATGTATGCTCTAATATTTCATCGGTTTCTTTGTCATTTATTATTTTAGAATATTTTATTTTTTTCATTATTTTAGTATTTAACAATGGTCCAAGGGGTGTTAACTATTTTATAAAATGAAATATATTCAAATTGAATATTTGTACTTTTGTGAGTACATATCATGAATTGAACAACGTTAGTTTTACATTTTTAATAAAAATTTTATTTTTTACCTTGTACAAAAAAAAGGAAATTAGAACAATTCCCAAAAGTGGAAGAACAATTAATATGGGAGTATGTTCACTGGATGATTGAGATGTTTGTCCTAATGCAGCATTATGATGATTGTTACAATTTATTTTTTCTATTTCATTTTCAATATCTTGGAAAGATTTATAGTTGTAATATTGTAAAATATCAAGGTATTCAGAAGAGTTTAGATCATATGTTGTCTTAACTCTGCTTTTCTTTTCCATAATGTGATCCTCAATTTCTTTGCAATGAGAACTGTTATTAATATCGTTCATATTATCATTAATATAAGCCATATCCTCACATAAATCATCTAAATGTCTTCTATTTTGTGTGTAAAATTCGCTGTTATCAGTTGAATTTATAGGACATTCTTCGTAACCCTGAGAATTTAATGATTTTACAAAATTATCGATATTTAATAACATGTAATCATTTTGTCCATTAAATAATGTTGACTCTTTTATCCTTTTTTTTATAAATTCTGACATGTAAAGATAATCTCTACAACGCTTATTAGGACTGTTATTGGCAGAATCAGATGGATATTTGATTAAATAATCATTCGAATAACTATTAAAATTTGTAATCCACCCATGAGCATTTGTATCTGATTCAGTCTTATTAATAATATTATCAATTTCCTCATAGTGTATGCAGTATTTAAGTACATTGTAATGTTTAATTGAAGGAAGGTTTTCTTTATTTATATCCTAAATATTAAAAAGAAATGAATATAAATGTGTATAATTGCATGAATTCAAGTATAAATTTGTTATTATAAAATAAAAATAAGTGTATTAGATATTAATAAAGTAAAAAAGTACATTCGTCATTTTTAATTAGTCTTTAATATTTTTAATTGTTTACTAAATAGTATAATTACTAATATTATTATATATTTCTTTATAGAAAAAATAGAAAATATGTTTGTGTATAAATGTATTTGCTAGAATATATATAATAATATGTAATTTGTATTAATGAAGTAGAAAATATTATTCATATTTTCATATGATATATTATAAAAGAATTGTATATTATAAATATAACTTAAATTTATACATACATTATATGAAAATTATAATATATCTAGAATTATAAATAAATCATAACATGAATCTAAAAATAAGGTTTGTTCATATGTTCTTTGCATATGAAAATAAAACAATTAAAAATAATTAAAAACCTTGATTTATATTAAAATTTATATTTTGATATATTTGTCCATTTTATATTATGTTCTTTAAAAAAAAAATTAATGATATATATGTTATAGATAACTATAATAATTCTAATGTTATTGATAAGAATTTTATTTTATAAATATATACTTCATTATTCTTATTTGAAAATAAATATTAGGCTTATTTTTCATAATGATCTTAATAATAATAATTATTTAATATAAAAATATAAAATATAGGTTCTTGAGTAATATAAAATTAAATATATTGGAGTAATATATTTTATTACCTAATAATATATAGAATTCATTAAGTATATATGAATTAAATTTATTATGAAATTAATGCTAATTATATATCTGTATAATTAAAATAACTATTAACTTATATATACTGTTACCTTTATATATCTCTATATACATATGCCTAAATATTTTTTCTATATTGGGTAGCTACGCTCCTTGTATCATATATTATTATATAAATAACGATAAAATATATTCTTATAATGATATATATTGGTATATTAATAATATATTATAAATACAAAAAAAATTATAAAAATAAGCTTTTGGGCATTAAATTTTTTATATAAAAAGGAAAATATGTTATCAAACAAAATATCACAGACAATAAAATTTTACAATAATTTCATTATGTATAAGGAAGAAAAATATGATTTTAATATATTATTTTGAGAAATATTTGAATATATACTATGAAATATATTTTTTTTACATTTTAAAATTTATATAAAAATAAATACCAAATTTATTATATAAAGAATATTTCTTTGTTAATTAATAGAAAAATTATAATTTCTAATTAGTGAAAATATAATTAATTTTGCTCTACTACATATTGTTGTAAATAAAATCATAAAGTATAATTGCCATATTCTTATCAACACATTATTTTATATTATAACATGTATATAATGTTGTGTTTACTTATTTTTGTATAATAAAGCTAAAGGTGTTACATATGATATATGTGATAGTTGTCATTATTAATTTGAAGAGTATATATTTAAAATAATACTGAATAATTCATTGAAAATAATGAATATCCATTACTATAATAAATAACTGAAAAATATAATCGTCCTATGATAATTTAATTATTATACTTCTTCGTTATCTATTTCTTATATATTTTGCAATTTTATGTTATTTGTATTAATTTAATATATAATAACATATCATTTGCATGAATATTATTATCATTGTTGTAAAATAATTTATATAATATCTGTTATTATTATATTTCATAGTAGAAAAGTAGGGAAATGAAAAATATATTTAAAATATATTTATGCAATAATGTGTTCTTATACTTTTATTAATATATTTTGTGATTATTTTTTTTTTGTGAAAGAACTACATTAATAGTAATGAAAAATAACCTAAACATATGTCTGGAATTTTATCAAATGGAATAATTAAAAAAAACATTTAAATACAAGCTAAAACAAGAAAAAAGTTATATTTAACTTTATAAGAATAACGAATTGTTTTTTTTCAATCGATTTATATGACTTTAAAAATGTAAACATTTATTTCGTATATGGCGCTTATATTTTATTTATATTTTACGAACTACATCCTCTTTTCAACTATATATCGTAAATATAATTGACTTATGTTTCCGCATTTATTAAAGTTAATTTTTATTAATGTTTTGTATAATACGTTATATTATATGTATGGAAAAAACTGATATATCAAAATAATTACCTATTTCGTGAATTAAAAATAGCGAAATATATAAAAAATATAAGAATGATGACCTTATTGAAATGTATAAAATTACATTTATATATCATTATTTTGTTAATATTAAAAGTAATCATATATGCTTCCGTATAACTAAGTAAACATTTATTAATATAATGTATGCTATAAAACATAGCTGTTATTTTGCAATTTCATTACATTTTATAAATAAATACGAGAATGTTATTTCAATAATTTAGTATTTACATAGGTACTGTATTTATGCAATATAATATACGCATGCTTTTGACAGCCTTTAACAAAATAAAATTATTACCTGTATCTATATATATATATATAAAACATTTTTTGCATATTATGTTCTTAATATTATATGTAGACTTATATATATCATTTATTGTAATTTTAGTATACATATTTATAGTACAATATTCAATTTTCAATTTTTCTTTGTTATATTCTATATTCCATACATATGCAATAATTATTCTAATATATTGTAATATATTATTAAAACTATAATATTTATTGAAACATTTTTATTTACTTAAAAAATTCTATAAATTAGAAAGTATTAAAAAAAATGGAACAAAAAAAAAAATAGTTATATTATTAAACGTTTCTTTAATTAGAAGTATAGTTATTATTTAAACTACAAGATACTAGAAATAACAAGGCTCGGATACAAATTATTATATGTGCATTATTTTTACGGCTTTAAAGTGATAACCTTTTATAGAATATAATGATAAATAATAATGAGCAATAAAATTACTATTGGGGTTATTTGATAAATTATGAGTTCTTTTATTAGGATTTTTTTTTATATACCTAATAATTTTTCATTATGGATTCATTACATCTTATGATTATGCTACATTTTTCTTTTTTATAGTTTAATAACATGTACAAATGTATTAATTAAGAAAAATTGCAGTAGAACATGAATGATATAACAGTACCATATTTCTAGATTTACTACTATCATTAATTTTTCAATATAATTTAATTTTTTTTTTAATGGGCATATATAAATATGAAAATAATTTTTAATGACATATTATGCCAAGGACATTGTTCATTTAAAAATATCAAAAATAGACTAACACTATGTATTAATAATTTGTCTTTATTTTTAAATATATAGAATAAAAAATATATTTATAAAACGGTGATTTTCACCAGAAAATAGCAAAAATTGTTTGCATTCATATATGAATTTAGTTATAATTCCTTTTGAACAAATTAATATTTATTTTAAATATATTATATTAACAGAAATATTTTATAGCAATTTATTTATATTAAAATTGTGCACATTTCTTAAGATTCCTAAAAATCAAAGTAGAACGTTGAAAATATTATGAAATACCTATAGTTCTTTTGGGGTGGAATTATAATGTATAATAGTTAATAATATAGTTATTTTGTACTTGACTATAATATAGCAACTTATATTATTGTTTATCAACCATTAAAATTATTTTATGTGTTAAAATGAATTTTCTCATTTAAACTATTTTTTTAAAATTAATACATTTTAGCATATTCAATATATCTGAAAAAGTATAATACACTTCTAATGGTATATTTTTTAATATATTAAAATTATTAGTACACAATTCATATAAAGGGAGTGTGTAGTTTACATTCAATTTTGTTAAAATATCTATTTCTACAATGTCTGATAGGATACGTTATACTGCATGTTTTCAGAATACAGATCATTAGATTTTGATATATTTGATAACATTTCGTTTGTTGCTTCATAATCCTTATTAATGGAAATATCTTCGTTATTTCTAAAAGAAGCATGAATCTTCGATCCTAGAGGTGTGTACTAAATAAAATATAATAATCGAAACGTATTAAATATATTATACAGATTTCATAATTAACTTTCTACAATCACAATGTAACTATAACAATATACAAAATTAATATTTTTATTTAGAATGTTAAATTTACTCTATATAAAACAAAGGACAAAGCTAAAACTCCAAAAATTGGAAGAGAAACCAAACCAATAGTATCAGATGACGAATCATTGCTTGGTTTACCTTCCTCTGTAACGGCTAATGATTCATGTCTGCCATCATTTCCCCAAAACTGAGCATCTCCCTCACAATTTCCATCCCAGACCCCCAT
>FLRD01001380.1:0-16040 GCA_900088485.1 Plasmodium ovale wallikeri
ATGTTTTGTGTAAATGTTTTTATTTAATTATTACTACAGCTGTAAGATACATAAAATATTACATATGAATAATCATGCTTTGTGAGTCATATTTTACATAGAATTGCTTTTTTTAGGTTAATACAAAAATTATGCAATTTTATAAGGTGAGTGATGATTGCCCTAAGCCGAAAAGCAACTGGGTTAATCTGTGGACTGGAATAAAATTACTAGATTATGTGCCTACACCTAATTCGGTAGGGACTAAGGGGTATACTGCATACGAAAGTGCAAAGTTTAAAGGTAATATGGACTCATTTATAAAAAAAGTAAAGAGCGAAATCAAGAATAAAGGTTCGGTGATTGCTTACGTAAGAGCAGAAAATGCACTGAGCTACGATATGAATGGCGGGAAGATACACAAACTTTGTGGTAGTGAAACCCCCGACCATGCAGTAAACATAGTAGGGTATGGAAATTATGTCAGTTCTGATGGGAAGAAGAAGTCCTACTGGACTGTTAGAAACAGCTGGGGTGAGAATTGGGGAGACAACGGAAACTTCAAAGTAGATATGGATACCCCAACAGAATGCAAGAACAACTTCATCCACACCGCCGCTGTGTTTAACTTGGATTTGCCTATTGTCGAAAAGCCAGTAAAGGCAGAGGCAGAGTTGTATAACTACTACTTAAAGAGCTCCCCCGATTTGTACAGCAACCTTTACTACAGTATTTACAGCAAAGTTGCAGCTGAGAACGGCACCGTTTACGGTCATGCGGACGGAAACGAGACAGTCGGTGTAGGAAGTGTTGCAGGTGGAGAATCATATGTTGAAGCTGGTAATACAGCATCATACGTAGCAGGAAGGGAAGGAGGTGTACCGGGACAAAAAAGTTCATCATCATCATCAGCAGCAACAGCAGCAACAGGGGAAGAAAAGGCAGGCCTGTCGGGATCAGCTGTAGGTAAGAAAACGGAAGAAACTCCGATGCAGCCGGTTGGAGAACCGGATAGCCCGACCTCAGATAACGTTGAAGTCTTGCACATGTTAAAGAATGTTAAAAATAATAAGGTGAAAATAAGCCTAGTGACATACGAAACTAGTAAAGCTATTACGGCTGACCATGTTTGCTCGAGGGCCTACTCGGAAGACCCAGATAAACTAGAAGAGTGTGCTCAGTTTTGCGAAAGCAATTGGAATGATTGTGCCAATAAAATTTCACCCGGGTATTGCTTAACGCTCAAACGGAAGACAAATGATTGCTTCTTCTGCTACGTATAAAAAGAAAAAAAAAAAAAAAAAAAAAAAAAAGAGCCTTTAAATGAGGATGAAGTCCAATATGTTTGATACGTTTTTTACTTGCTAGATGTAGCAATAATATTACAATTCGATCGAAAATAAAAAGAAAAATTTTCAAGTCAATTTTAAAAAGTGGAATAAACGGCCGGTCCTGTTCCCCTCCTAGACCGCTACCCACCCACATTGGCAGTTCCATTTTACGCATGCATGAGTCCTAATTGTTTCGTCAGATATGTGACCAGGTAGGGTATACTTGTCACGCGTTTAGCGTGTGTGCTTTATTTTAAAACAATGAAGATCACAACTGTCACAAGGAAAAGTTGTAGAAGTATACTTGCAACGTTGTTCGCTTCCGCTTCGTGTTTTTTTTTTTTTTTTTTTTTTTTCATTAGGGATTGATATGTAAAAGGAATCACGCTGTGGAATTAGCTATTCGTAAAATTTTCGCTGCTCTTACGGTACGTGCAAGCTTTTTACATTCATTTACACACGAATGTGTCTCTTTTTACAGTGCACATAGTAGTTATGAAGTCGATGAAAATGCAACTTTTTCCAAGCTCCATCTCTGGAAAGGTGACTTAAAATGATCTTAATTTTTAACGAGTTTGGAAATGTTTTTTTTTTTTTTTTTTTTTGTTTTTCTTCCTCATCGGGAATAATTACCCCGCAACATTTATACTTTTAAATTAAAAGAGAGCCTCCTCCTCCCTTTTGAGTGTTAACTTTTTTTTTGCATGTATATATAGACATAATGTGTGCCGCGGAAACGGCGGTAATAATAGTAAGAAAGACAACTACAAAGCGTTTTAGCTCAATTTGGCATAACAAACGGAAGAGTCACATTTCTTCTTTTGGTGCAATATGTAAAAAGGAAAAGTGAAAAAAAAAAAGAAAAAAAAAAGAAAAAAAAAAAAGAAAAAAAAAACACTTAACAATGAAACTTAAAATAGAGACATAAGAAATTAGAGTAGGGTGTAGTGACTACCGATCAGCATAAGGCTCAAAGGTTGCCATTTCTTTTTTTCGCACATGTGTATTAGTGTAAAAACGGGAGGTGTACATCTTTAGTGAACTCAACATTTCACAAGTTTGCGGAGGAACACACTTTGAAGGGGACATAACAAAATAGGGAAGGCATTTAAAATAGACGGGAGAGTCTTTAAATTTGTGAAGTATCTTTATAGGAACATATTCATTCTTATGTGATAAAGTGTCCTTACAAAAGGGAAGGAAAATACAAACAGTGAAAAAAAAGGATAATACCAAAAAAGTGCATTATATTTTCCCCTAAATCGGGTCACACTTACAAAAACGCATTTTTTTCCAGTGGCTAAAAAAGTTCACATTTGGACTCTGATTTTTTTTTTTCCCACTTTTCATTGCGTTTTTTTTTGTGCGTAATTAGTAAGATGTGTCCCACTTGTTCGAAAGAAAAATAAACTTAACCAAGTTCAGAGTGCGCAAAGAAGGATGAAAAAAAAAAAAAAAAAAAAAAAAAAAAAGGATGTGTGTTGTCAGAAGTCATACGGATGGATAAGAAATCGAAGTGATACAGATTTTAAAACATGTATAGGACAACAAATAGAAGGGGACGCAGACTAAATATTAGAATCGTATTGGAATTGATAATGCACGTTAAAAGTTTTGTAAAGAAGGGAAGAGATGGAATGTGTGCAAATTTTTTTTGCGAAAGTAAATGAAGTTATAGTGATGATAATTTTTTTCTTTTATATTCTTTTACGAAAAGGGAATAACAATTGATCTACCCCTTATAGTATGTACAAAAATGATGTAAATGAAAATATGCGAATGTAATGGCACAATTTTTCCTTTTTGTAAAATGATAATGCGTGCAATACATTTTGACATGAAATATGATTACAATTTTGTCTAATATTCCCAAAAAAAGTAAAGTATATGCAATAAAAAATTAATCACATTTAGTTTATTTTTCCTTTTTTTTAACTCAGATTAGTTGCTCATCCATAATGATACACTCTCTTTATTTTATTTTATTTTATTTTATTTTCTTCCTTTTAAAACCCTTTTTTAACCTTATTTTTTTTAAGCCATTTTTTTTACAAGGGTGCATGTAAAAATGGGTAAAAAGAGAAAAAGGTTATTTCTCCCATTTTTGAAAAACGCAAAGCGCGTGCTTTCAAGTGAGCGAATGGGAAAGGTTATAGCTCGGCGATTTACGCTTTTGTTCTATGCAAATATATGCATACACACATTGAGCACGGAATTTTATCGCATACCCAAATGTGTGTACATTTGCATGCGCACACTGAACACGCATGTGCACACCGAACATGCACGTGCATGTCTGTACAAACTTGCAAATATGCACATGCGTATATATATAAAAACCATATGTGTATACATATTGTGTTCATTTTAAATCTGGAAGGCAATTATTTGAGCGTGGCAAATAGGAAACGTTTTCACGACACATGCGAGAGTAAAATGGGTGCACATACGAGTGCTTTAAATATTGCATGCGTGTATATATACATAAACATATGCACATTTAAAAGTGTATATATTTTTTTACTTTTTAAGGTGACATATTCTCCTAATATTCGAACAATTTTAAAATTGGCAAAATTGGCAAATTAAAAAAAAAAAAAAAAAAAAAGTTGGAAAAAGTTATAAAGCCAATTTAACAGTTTATTACCATGCATGTTATTAATAGAAAAAAAAAAAAAAAATAAAGATAAAAATAATAGCAAAGTGGAAAAATACAAAACAAGTTATAGTTGTAAAAACAAAAAATAAAGACGTTTTCGTGTAACGCAATGAAGTCACTTATTCCCTTCTTCCTTATCATATGTAAGTAAACGAATGCGATAATAAAACAAAAAAAAAAAAAAAAAAAAAAAAAGTTAATATTATACCAAAATAGTAATTAAAGAGTGTAAGGGGACTTATATACATGGAAAATTGTCCATTCGGGATAAAAGTGAACGGCATGAACTTCCCCCACTTGCTCACATTAAAGTTGTGTGTTTTAAAAAAATGTAATTTATTTTTTCCAGTTCAAGGAGTATATTTTCTTCCATATAATTTTTTTTTTTTTTTTTTCAATGCGTTTAATGCAGATACGATACTTAGTAGGGGCGCAGTAAAATGTGCTAGTTCATCGGGAGGAAGCGCAGGTGGAGGAGGAGGAGGAAGTGGTGGGGGAGGAAATGGGGTAAATTCAGGTTCGTCAGGAACAGGAAGTACAGGGTCACAACAGATTAGTACTAATCAACCTCAAAGTCCAACCGCATCTGCCACAGCAGCGCAAGTAAATGCTACTGTAACTACTGGACACGCACCTAAGGTGAAGTCCTTCTTCTTGAAGGACGAGAAGGGAGTGAAACTTGAAGGATCGTGTGGCACCGATATAGGACTGTTTCTCGTCCCGCACGTGTACATGTACGTCCAGACGAAAACCACGAATGTGCAAATAATATCTGAACTAATACCAACAACAAAGAAGATCGAACTGAACAAGGAAAGGTTCCAACATGCATGTGACGAAAATGGAAATAAAAAATTTAAGCTTGTTGTGTTTATTAATAATGACATCTTAACTCTTAGGTGGATTGTGTACGAAGGTGAACAACCCCCCAGGGTTCCAACTGGTTAGCAAAATGAGAAGCCATACGAAATTCTTCCATTGAGTCACAAAAGCGAGAACATATGTGTGCATGTTCACATGTATGTACACCAAATTGTCCATTAGAATCTAATTTGTAATGGCTTCTTGGGAAGTGCATCACTATACTCCTAATTATACCATTCTATTTATGGGTACGTTTTTGCTTATTACTTAACATTTTTTTTACTTGCAGGTGCAAAATTGGACATAAAGAAATTTAGGATCCCAACTGTAAATGTCCCGATAACTTCAATACAGGTGCACACGTGGGTAGGAAGTAACCGCTCATACATTCTTGAAAGCAAAAATTACGCCTTCGGAAACACTATGCCTGGTAAGTCACGAAAATAGAACACGCACACACATACACAACACGTACCGTATAAAATGACGAGGTGTAGATTCGCCGTCTGGCGATCTCGCTAACAGAGATGACACATAAATCAACTCTCCCGATGAGGTTTAACTAATTTTTTTTTTTTTTTTTTTTTTTTTTTTTTCCCCCTCCCCATCGCATCCATTTTAAAGAAAAATGTGACAATATCGCTTCGAACTGCTTTCTGAGCGGATATACAGATATTGAAAAGTGCTACAAGTGTACTTTGGTGTATAGAAAAATGGAACCCACTGATGTGTGTTACAAGTACGCATCAAATGTTGATTCCAAATTATTAGAAGGAGGTATTGTCACTGTATCGAGTGATGACAACTCTGACGAGTATGAGTTTAAGGAATCTGTGAATAACATATTGGGAAAAATGTATAAGACTGATGAAAACAATGGTAAGGTATTTATAAGTGTAGAAGAGATGGATAGTGATTTGAAGGAGCAATTGCTCAACTACTGTACTTTTTTACAGAAGATGGACAATACAGGAACTTTAGGAAAGAACACAGTAGGTAATGAGATAGATGTATTTCATAACTTTATGAATGTGTTGAAAAATCATGAAAATGAAGATCAATTCACACTACAAAATAAACTTAAAAATGCAGCTGTATGTATGAAAAATGTTGATGAGTGGGTAACAAACAGAAGAGGATTAGTCTTACCTGACTTATCCTACAATATGGATGATGATACTGATGATGATACATTAGATGTAGAGAAAAATTTTGAAAATAATGAAAATGTAAATGAAGATATGTTAAAAGAAGATGATAATGGAATTATTGATTTGACTACTGGTGGAAATGTAACTATGAATCCATTGAACTTCACAGATAACATACATTGTAATGATGAATACTGCGATAGATCTAAAGATAAAAATAGTTGTATCTCAAAAATAGTACCAGAAGATCAAGGAGATTGTGGTCTCTCCTGGATTTTTGCATCTAAATTGCATCTAGAAACATCTATGTGTATGAAAGGATATGATCCTTTCCAAAGTTCTGCTTTATATGTAGCTAACTGTTCTCACACAGATCCCAAACAAAGGTGTTTAGTAGGATCAAATCCATTAGAATTTCTTAACATCCTTAAGGAAAATAAAAATTTACCTTTAGAACAAAATCTTCCTTATTCTTATGCAAAAGTTGGAAATGAATGTCCTCAAAAAAATACAAACTGGGTAAACTTGTGGGGAAATACAGAATTGTTAGATGCACCAAATGATGTCAATGCTTTAGGAACTAAGGGATATACTGCATATGAAAGTTCCAAATTTAAGGAAAATATGGATGCTTTCATCAAAATAGTCAAAAACCAAGTAAAGATTAAGGGTTCTGTTATTGCTTATGTAAATGCAAAAAACACATTAAGTTACAATCTTAACGGAAAGGAGGTACAAAATCTATGTGGTAGCGAAACACCTGACCATGCAGTTAACATAATCGGATACGGAAACTATATAAACAATGATGGAGAGAAGAAGTCCTACTGGATAGTCAGAAATAGTTGGGGAAAATACTGGGGTGATGAAGGAAACTTCAAAGTAGATATGGATACCCCAGCAGAATGCAAAAACAACTTCATCCACACCGCTGCCGTGTTTAACTTGGATCTACCTGCAGTCAAAAATTCAGCCAACAAGGAACCTGAACTGTACAATTACTACCTGAAGAACTCGCCTGATTTTTACAGCAACTTGTACTACCAGAACTTCAACCCGGAGGATAATCTATCCCCAGTGGAGAATACTACAGTGCAAGGACAGGCTGATGTGGGTAGCAGTGGCACAGGTGATGCAACATCTATGGGAACGCAGGTTCAGGCGCAATCAAACACGGTGCAAACAGTAAATGGACAAGCAACTGCAGTTTCACACGGAAGCGGCTCCAACACTGTATCTACCAGTGCTACTTCTCAGAATATCGAAATTGTGCATATTTTGAAGCATATCAAGAACGCAAAGGTTGACATGGGTCTAGTTAAATACGAACAGGCGTACGGAATTGGAGACCACTCATGTTCACGTGCCTATTCAGTTGACCCAGATAAACATGAGAAGTGTGTAGATTTCTGTAAACAGAAACTCACGGAATGCACAAATAACGATATACCAGGTGTATGCTTATCGCAGAAGTATGAATTGGATGATTGTTTCTTCTGCTATGTGTAAAACGTTGCTACTATAATTGACTTCATGTTTCCTTCAGATTTTCCTTTTTGCTAATCTGTGTCATAGAATTATTTTTTAAGGGATGGCAAAGCTTACTTTTTTTTTTAATGCATTTAAAAAAAAAAAAAAAAAAAAAAAAATTATTTTTTTTTCGGATAGTTTTTAATAACTTTTTTTTTTTTTTTTTTTTGCGTGTGTACATGCATACATGCATACACGTATGTGCATTATTTTTTTTAAACTTGCGGAGTTTCAAATTAAGCACATTGGCAAACAGACATACTCGTATATATACATACGTAGATGTGAGGTATTTTTTGAAGGTTTTTTTGTTTCCCATTCCCACTTTTTTCATACACTTCAACGCAATGAGGAAAAAGGGAAAACCGTGAGACGTGGGTAACCAAGCAGGCAAGTAGCCACAAGTTACCAAATGGTTATGCTCCATTTTAAGGGTGCGACAAAAAAAAAAAAAAAACTCTCGTAACGTGTTTGCTTTCACAAAAGGGTGCAACCCTTTTCGGAGCAGTTGGTATTAGATCGTATGGACTGATTTCGCAAAAGAGGAATATAGTGTAAAACTTATACTCATGTGAACAAACATTTTGTATTTTCTTGTCCCGTCCAAGTTATACAACTTAACTGTTGAACTAGTTCCCATACGAGTGGGGGGTGCATCTGAATTTAGAGAAAAAAAGATCCAATATATCAACAGAAACGTTCTGTGACTTTTTATATACGCTATGTATACATACATTATAATGCACTTCTTATCATTAGGACGTCTAGCTTTTTTTTTTTTTTTTTTTTTTTTTTTTTTTTTCCTCAAAGGTGAAATATCTCTCAAATTAGTCCATTTAGGAAAATATAAAAATAAGTAATTCTTTCTCCTAACAAATCAAATGTGCAAATACTCAAGTTGACATAAATAAAGAAAAGGACATCTAGGTAAACAATATAAAGAAGTAATTTTGAAAAAAAAAAATAAAATAAAATAAAAATAACACCTCTGTCCCCAAAAAATAGTTTACTGTTAATTAGCACAAGATGAAGTGTTGCATCTCTCTCTTCTTGGTGCTGTGTAAGGCCAAAAAGCGCAAAGGAGTATATCCTCATTGAACATTCTCTCCATATATGCATACTTGTACATGTACATGTGTGTGCATATACCGAAATAAGAAAAGATAAGCTGAGCTGCTGAAAGCTATACTAAGGCCTAACACATCTTTGAAAATGAAAAGCTGCATTTTCAGATGAAAACAATAACGTTCCTTTTGTATAATTCTCTTTGGTGATCTTTGAACAGGTGCTTCGTTCGGGAAGGACACAATAAGACTCGCATCTGGAGAAAATGTCCCCAAGGAAGTGCAAGATGTATCTGTTCCGGCTGATCCGGGAAATCAAAAATCTTCAGATACTAGTGTACCTGTTCCCACCGGTATATCTTCCAAATCTGCAGTAGATGCACAACCCGTATCGCAAGTGACAGAAACAGCATCTGCAGGGTCAAGTACACATAAAAAACCGACTAAGGAAAAATCTTCCATCACAGGCTCTACAGAAAGTGCTTCTCCTAACAGAGCAGGTGCATTAAGCGAAACTGTCAACGGGAGCATTGATCCCAAGTTACAACAAAAAGTGCAAGGGAAAGATATGGTAGAATCTTCCCTTTTAAAAAATTACACTGGGATAAAGGTATCCGGTCCATGTGGAGAAGAAATAGGAATTTTTTTAATTCCGTATATATATATTACGGTTCAAACAGGAATAAATAGTATTAAAGTAGCAACTAAATTCCCACAATCAGACAATGAAATTCTTGAGTTTAAAAAAGAGAACGATAATTTAAGCAATCAATGTGGAAGTAATCAAAGCAGTAAATTTACTTTTATAGTATACATTTACAAGGGTTTACTAACTCTTAAATGGAAGGTGCATACAACTACATCTTCCCGAAACGCAGGTAATTAAGAGAGAGAAAAATTGTTTTCATACATGGAAGCGGTGATAATGATACTTTTGCATCAGGAATCACGCAAAATGGGGGTCCATTTTTAATTAATTGCAAATGCGAGTATGTACACATACACGAACGTGCACATATATGGATCGATGGGATTCATCGTTACATGTGGACACTTTTTAAAATTGAAAATTGGAGAACCTCTTCATGTACGCACCATTTGACGTTTTTCCCGCATAACATCGTCTCTTATTTTATTATTTTATTTTATTTATTTATTTTTTTTTTTTTTTTTTGTAGTAGATAAAACGAAAGCAGATACAAGAACTTATGTAATGCCCCCAATGGAAATGCCGATAACCTCAATTCAGGTTCATACCTTTTTGGTTGAAGGGGAAACTGTCTTTTTAAAGAGCAAAGACTATGCCGTAAAGAAGGATATGCCCCGTACGTACAACGATAATGCGTACACATACATGCATATACGAACTCTTAGCCATGCGTGGAAGCATGGTTTTGCAACATTAACTTGCGAATGCACATATGTACAAAACTCGTGTAAACGTAGAGTGTTATAATTGCATATAGAAAATATGTGTAAGCATTACCATCACGTTATTTCCCCCTTTTTTTCCCCTATTTTATGTCCTTTGCAGTGAAGTGTGAAACTGTAGCAAATAGCTGTTTTTTAAGCGGAAACACAGACATAGAGAAATGCTATACTTGCAGTTTGTTAATTAAAGATGTGGATACATCTGATGTTTGCTTTAATTACGTTTCTAGCGAATTTAAAGAACGATTCGAGGAAATTAAAATTAAGGGACAAGATGATGATCAATCAGATGAATACAAACTTACTGAGACTATTGATAATATATTGAAAGGGATTTACAAGACAGACTCTAAAGGTAATAAGGAATTAAAACATTGGGAAGATGTAGATGCATCTTTAAAAGAAGAACTAACTAACTATTGCGTGTTACTAAAAGGGGTAGATGCAAATGGGACGTTAGAATACTTCCATTTAGGAAACGAGATAGATGTATTTAAGAACTTGAGTAAATTTTTAAAAAAACATAAAGAGGAAAAACAATTTTTATTAAAAAAGAAATTGAAAAATCCTGTCATGTGCATTAAATCAGTGGATGAATGGGTGAAAAATAAAACGGGATTTGTACTCCCTCAGTTGTCTTACTCAATTTTGGACCATACTAACGGGTTGCAACAATCTGACAAAAAGGAAGTTGAATTTGGCATTTCTAATCTCATAAATGAGACGAAAGATATTAACGATTTACATCCTCCCATTACAGACATGTTCTGTAATGCAGACTATTGTGATAGATGGAAAGACAAAAATGGGTGCTTTTCCAAAATAGGGGCTTCAGATCAGGGAAATTGTGCAACTTCGTGGATATTTGCATCTAAGATGCATTTAGAAACTATTAAATGTATGAAAGGGTATAACCATGTCGCAAGTTCAGCTTTGTATGTAGCCAATTGCTCTGAAAAGGATGCAAAAGAAAAGTGCACTGTCGGTTCTAGTCCACTAGAATTCCTACACATAGTTGATGGGAAACAATTCCTACCTGCGGAAGCGAATTTGCAGTATTCATACGCTAAGGTGAGTGATGATTGCCCTAAGCCGAAAAGCAACTGGGTTAATCTGTGGACTGGAATAAAATTACTAGATTATGTGCCTACACCTAATTCGGTAGGGACTAAAGGATATACTGCATACGAAAGTGCAAAGTTTAAAGGTAATATGAACTCATTTATAAAAAAAGTAAAGAGCGAAATCAAGAATAAAGGTTCGGTGATTGCTTACGTAAGAGCAGAAAATGCACTGAGCTACGATATGAATGGCGGAAAGATACACAAACTTTGTGGTAGTGAAACCCCCGACCATGCAGTAAACATAGTAGGGTATGGAAATTATGTCAGTTCTGATGGGGAGAAGAAGTCCTACTGGACTGTTAGAAACAGCTGGGGTGAGAATTGGGGAGACAACGGAAACTTCAAAGTAGATATGGATACCCCAACAGAATGCAAGAACAACTTCATCCACACCGCCGCTGTGTTTAACTTGGATTTGCCTATTGTCGAAAAGCCAGTAAAGGCAGAAGCAGAGTTGTATAACTACTACCTAAAGAGCTCTCCCGATTTTTATAGCAACCTTTACTACAGTATTTACAGTAAGGTGAAAAATGGTGTTGCTAAGAATGGAAGCGTTTCTGCTCAGAGCGATTCCGTGCATGGACAGGCAACAGAGCAAACGCAAGCGTCACCCACGGGTGAAGCAGCACAGGCTTTAGCATTAGGGAGAGAAAGAGGAGTATTGGGCGGAAACACATCAACAGAGTTGAATCAGGGAGCATCGTCCGGAGGTACATCGGCAGAATTGGGCAAAGCTACCTCAGTAGCGCCATCCGGGGGAACATTGGCCGGGGAAACATCAACCGGAGGAGCTTCGATAACGCAGGATGGAGCAGGCACAGGTGAAAAAGAAGAAAGCGCCACTGACCCCAAGAAGGTCGAGGTTGTGCATATTTTAAAGTATATTAAGAACAATAAAATACAGTCAAGCCTAATTAAGTACGATTATGAGTACGATTTAGGAGATCATGCTTGCTCAAGAAGCTATGCGATTGACCCAGAGAAACAGGATGAATGCATATCGTTTTGTAATGACAAATGGGACGATTGCAAAAGAACAATTTCGCCTGGATACTGCTTAACAAAATTGAAGGGAACAAACGAATGTATTTTCTGTTTTGTGTAAAATAACTTGCGTAATAAGTATTTTCCCTTTCCATTTTAATTAAAAAGGTGAGGGAAAATATTGCGCATACAGCAAGCATTTAATGCTAAAATGATGCATAGTGTATCTTTACAATGGGGGGGAAGGGATACATGGCATTGTTGTTTTCCTTGAATGGTCTCATTTTGGATACGCTTATTTTTGCCATAAATGGAGAGTGACTCTAAAAGAGCCTTGCAACCTTGTGAGCATGTGTATGCAATGTGCATGCGCATGCACATGCGTTTCATTTTTTAAACTGTTTTTTTTTTTTATTTCATGATCTTTTTTTTTTTTTGTTCCCATTTTACCCCCATTTTTGCTCTCGGTTTTGCGCTCCCTTTTTTTAATTTCTTTTGTTAAATTACTAACGTTTCGTAGCCCAGGGTCACGTACAAATTGGGGTTTTAAGCTCGTGAGAGAAAGAGACAATGGAAAATCAGAATGAGTACGTTCTTTTAATTTTTCGCAATTTTTTTTGCATTTACATGAACTGTTTAGAAATACACACAAGTGTGCATAAGTCGAAAAAAAAAAAAAAATAAGATCTCGTAAATTGATTCTTTTTGTAACGCTAATAATTACACCGTTAAACGAGTGAGCACTAGAAACTTGCTAATGCACCAGGTGTGTTTTTTTTTTTTTTTTTTTCGTTTTAAAGGGTGAAATGGCTAAACGCAAAGAAGAGAAATAGGGAAATACACAAAAGCGCAAAATGGAAATACACAAATGTGAAAAATGGAAATGCACAAAAGCGCAAAATGGAAATGCACAAATAGGAGAAATGCATGAGTTTAAACATTATAAAAAAAAATAAAGTTTAAGTACTATTTTTTTCTTTCCTTTTAAAATAAGATTACAATATTTTATGAAAACAAGGATAACCAAATAAAGATAAGCAAGCATTGTAAACAGAAAAACAAAAAAAGCAAAAAAAACGAAAAAAACGAAAAAAACAAAAAAAACAGTCTAAAGTTACTCAGTGTTCACTAGTTGTATCCAAATGAAGACTCATATTTCCTTTTTCTTAATTATTTGTAAGAAAAAAAAAAAAAAAAAAAAAAAAAAAAAATTCAGCTAGCCAAAATATTAGTAAAAAATTACGAATTATTATATGTACAATGTGATACTACTTAAAAAGAAAAAAAAAAGAACAAACTAACACCCTTTTGTTCTAAATTTAAATTTCTCTCCAAGAAAGTAAAAGGCTTTCATAACTTCATGTGTGATTTTGCCACTCCATTATACACCACCCTTTTTAATTCTGTTCAGACACCGTACTTAGTAAGCATATCGTAAAATGTGAAAATAAGAATACCGGTCAAAGTAATGGGGTCCTAGGAAGTGCAAGCCTATCTCAGCCTGTGCAATCCTCACAAGATCAGGGTAAAGGTCAAGGTGCAGGTGGAGGAGACTCTCACACTGTTTCTAATCAAAATGCACAAGGAGGAGGAGGAGGAGGAGGAGGTCAAGATGGGCCATCACCTGGTGTAGTACCTGGAACCACCCCAAAGGTGACTCACGTCGAATCTGCCTTGTTAAAGGACCATAAAGGTATAATGGTTACCGGTCCATGCAAACAGAATTTCCTTGTGTTCCTCCTTCCGCATATCTTTATTGAGGTTGACACAGAAAACGACACGGTCCAAATGGGAGACGATTTAAAATTTCTATCAGACGCAATAGACCTTTCATCTGGAAAAAGATCAAAAAACAAATGTGCAAGTGTGAGTAGCACCAGCAATAACAATGTAAGTAATAATAAAACGTTTAAATTCGTTGCTTATGTTGACGAAGACAGTTTAACGCTCATCTGGAAAGTGTACGATCCATCTTCCTCTAACACAACAGGTGAAAAAGAAATTAAAACCATTAAAAAAGGAGTAGCGCCTTTTATATTTCACAACATAAAAAGAGTGACTATTCAGTGTAAATAGCAAATGTGCTATGTATATCTTTTTCGTATGGATATACATAAAAACATGTGCAAGAATGTATATCAAGTTTATGCCTGTTCATGCATTAATCGTGAACCATTAACATGTATCTCGTGTATAATGCTTACCCATTATTACTTCAGAAGATAAGGCGGATGTGAAAAAATTCTTTATACGAAATGTTCAGGGACCAATCACTGCAATACAGATACATAATGCAGTGACTCATGATGAGACTGATTATTTCGAGAGTAAAAATTACTCCATAAGTAAAGACATACCAGGTGAGTCATAAAAAAAAGGACAAAAAGGGAAAAATGTGTAATAAGTGAAAACGTGGTGATAACTTCATATTATCATTGTCCTATTTTTTGAATTATACAATTATTGCCATGAATATATGAGAAATATTTTCCTCGGTACATAACTCATTTATGTTCATAATTTCTTTTTCTTTCTTCCAGCAAAATGTGATCTAATAGCGTCTAACTGCTTTTTGAGCGGAAGTATATACATCGAGAAGTGTTACAAATGCACCCTGCAGGTGAAAGATGTGGATCCGTCAGACGTATGTTACAACTACGTTCAAAAAGTGGAAAGCACACCAATCTCTGATAGCGCTACAAGTCAACAGGTTAATAACGTACAAGATGGCTCTGTCACTGAATCTAGCAGTAGCAGTAGCAGTAGCAGTAGTAGTAGTAGTAGTAGCAGTAGCAGTAGCAGTAGCAGTAATCAGACCACTACCCCTGGACAGCCCGTTAGCGTTCATCGGGGCGTTACTACAGATGGTGTTTCCACTACACATACAGGTTCTACTACACATACAGATTCTACTGCACAAAGCGATACGACCGAAAAGGAAGCTTCCATTGAAAAACTTGTTAGCGTTCAAAGGAATGTTTTCGCTGCGGCATCCGATGAAAACTCTAAGGAAGGTGAGCTGATGCAATTTATCGACAGTCTTCTAAAGGGAGTTTACAAAACAGGTGAAGGAAACAACAAAGAACTGATCAATTTGGAAGAGTTAAGTAGCGAATTAAAGGAAGAATTGAAGACGTATTGCAATCTACTTAAGGAGGTAGATACTAGTGGGATTTTGGAAAATTACCAGATGGGTAATGTAACTGACATTTTCCACAATTTAACAAAATTGCTTAAGGCACATCTAGATGAGAAAAAGTATACATTACAAAACAAGATGATGCATCCAGCGATATGCATGAAAAATGTGGAAGAATGGGCAAAAAACAAAACGGGATTGGTACTACCACATTTGCCATCAAACGATTTGGAAGATGTAAAAGGTACGTATTATAGTGAAGATGACATGTTTCAAAATAAAAAAAGTGTTATTGAAGGCACAAGTAAGGCTGGATATCATGGTGTTATTGATTTAAAACCTGTTGATATGAAGAATGCTCATCCATCACACATTGCGGACAGGATGTATTGCAACGAAGAGTATTGTGATAGATGGAAGGACAAAAATGGGTGCTTTTCCAAAATAGGGGCACCAGATCAGGGAAATTGTGCAACTTCGTGGATATTTGCATCTAAGATGCATTTAGAAACTATTAAATGTATGAAAGGGTATAACCATGTCGCAAGTTCAGCTTTGTATGTAGCCAATTGCTCTGAAAAGGATGCAAAAGAAAAGTGCACTGTCGGTTCTAATCCACTAGAATTCCTACACATTGTTGATGGGAAACAATTCCTACCTGCGGAAGCGAATTTGCAGTATTCATACGCTAAGGTGAGTGATGATTGCCCTAAGCCGAAAAGCAACTGGGTTAATCTGTGGACTGGAATAAAATTACTAGATTATGTGCCTACACCTAATTCGG
>FLRD01001382.1:0-27563 GCA_900088485.1 Plasmodium ovale wallikeri
TTGTATTATATGCATATAATTGTTACATAAGTAATGCTAATTTTCAGTCTTAATCATCTAAATATATTTTAAATATGTTAATATATCATATAGTGTTTACTCCTACCATTTTAATTCAATTATTATGAATTATGTTCTGATAATTCATATGTTAATTCTTCTTTCATATAATATTCCGTTATATTCGTATGTCTAAATCGATTATGTAGTAACATTCCTAGAGTGTTGTATAATTACAAATGAAAATTCATGAACTCATGAAATATGCTAATTCAGTATCAACGTGCTTTTGCTGAAAATAAAATATTAATATTATGGTTTTATATTAGAATTATAAAATATATTGATTTCTTTAACTATTTTTAAAAATTAAAAAAATTGTTCCAAAGAACCTAGCATGTGTCCAAACGTAACTTAAGCAATTTCTTGAACACGAGTCCTTTTCCTTTTATTTTTTGCTTATTCACAATAACAGAATATTGCAACAGAATTTGCTAAGCATTAACATTCTAAATATTATAAGTATGTATAAGTAAAATAGTATATTCTCTATTAAAAAAAGCAATTTTACGAATTATTTTATGTATTTCCTTGAGCAAAGCCTTTAAATAATATATGAAACAAGTCACTATAAATGTATTATCAAAACGAATAACAGCCGGTAAACGTAATATTTGCTTCATATATCAAAAAATATCTTTATTAGGAACCAAGAATATATGATCTTCAGATTTTATTCTATGTATTCCTTCTAATATACTCGTAATGCTATAACAATGGTATAGTTCATTTTCTACACCAATTATCTTCGTTGAATAACTTGCAAAAACTGTGCTATATTCTCGTAATAAGTGTTCACTTTTGAATTAATTTTTGCATGCAGAAAAAATTTAGTTTCAATATTTCTTAATCTTATTTATGGATTTCGATAAATATTCATTTTTTAGCTTATAAAATCAACATGTAAGTTGAGAACAATATTTTCCATATGATTTATCGCTGAAAATTTTTCTAAATGAATTTTAATTTTTATGAAAACTATGAATTCAATGCCTTTTCATATAACTTCATTTTCATTAAGAAAAATACTTTAAATGATAATATATATTAACGTTATAATATGAAGTATAATACTTCAAATAATATGAAAAAATGGATTTAAAAATATTTTTTATTCCTTTTTCCTTGAACGTTAATATGATAATACTAAGAAATTTACTAAAATATACATACATATTACTACGATACAATTTATACATTCAAAGTACATTATCAGTTTTAAATTGAACACGATAAATGTGATGCGAAATAATGAAAAATTACACATTTGCATATTGTGTTAGAGAATTCTCTTATCAAGGATCGATAAAATATCACATACTATTATATTACACATGTAATTATAAGAAAAAACATAAATTCTTATGAAATAGATAAAAAGATTACACAACTTATGTTTTTACTATGCTTATAAGTGTGGCATACTATTAATATTTAACCTCTCATTTGTATGAATCGGTTAAAATGTTAGTTTTCTCAGTGCGCATTTCATATTTTTAACAAAGAAAGGAAGTATTATAAAAATAAAGAAATTATGCAGTACGGTATATTAATAATTATACCAAAGGATAAATATACATACTACTATATTTGCATTCCCAACATATTTAGTGTTCCTTTTTTATTTTATAAGACAAAACAAAGTAATATTAATATATATTTTTACTGAATGTAATTATACTTAAAATATATCTTTATTCATTCAATGTTTTTTTCATAATATTTGCAATACATAAATACTGATATTTGTAAAAAAACTTTTTTTTCAATAATTATATTACTTATCAATTTAGCACAAAATAATTATTATTATTATTATTCTCTTTTCTCTCTCATTGTATATATATTAAACAAAATGATGTAAAAAATAAAAACATTTCGATATTCGTTATAAAGTCCGAATTTCACCTTAATATAAAAGTATGCATTCTACGCATGCATGCAACAGCAATGCACATCATTCTTTTTTAAAAGATATAATCTCATTAAGGCTGTTAATAACCCACTCTAAACATTTATTAAGCATTATATTGTGCTTATTAATTTACGAAAAAGTTAAGTAAATACTAATATATTATAAAATTCTATGAAAAAACATTTACCTATAAAATTAAAATGAAAACGTTCATATATAACGTGTTATAATTATGACTTCATCACTTACAACAATGATATCATGACGAAAATAAAAAATATATTTAATTACTATTAAAATAGTCCGTATATATATAAGACTTATTTTCTATATATCAGTAATATATATAGCGTTATGTATATTGGAAAAAACATATAATATTAATATTGATATGCAAAATAGATATATACATGCAGTAGAGTATGCATGCAAAAAGAAATATTCAAAATGTAATATTATTAAAAATATATTCACTAACAAAAGAAATATAAATACAAACATTTTATTTAAATTATATATATAGGAATAAATTATTTTCCTTTTTATATATATATTAACATATACTATTAGAACAAAAATAATTATATGTTCATTCATAATCATATATTTATAGAAAAAATGAACTACTATCCTATAAAAATTAAAAAATAAATTAATTTATACATCATTATTAATACATAATTAAAAAATATATATTCATTTTATAATTTTAGGTAATTCTATTTCTAAGCCATTATTCGTATACTACAATAAGCCACACTATTTTTATTTGCAATTTTTTTAATTTTCCAATAATAAGATACAAAAAAAAAATTTTTAAACAAAATCATATATAAAACATATTTAAATTACTCACAATATTTAAAACCATCTTAATAATGGTTATAATTTTGTTATCTTTTACATTCCCTTTTTTGTAAAATGATTATAATGTAATCTCAATATATTTAATTATTTATACATATATATGTAATTACATTTATTATTATAAAATAAATTTATGTTTATGTAATAGACAAAATATTACAAAAATATAATGTGAGTATAGAAGTAAGATATGATGGAGACATTCTCAGAACGAATAATATGAATCATTGATACCTCTACCTAAGTTGTACCTAAAAAAAAGAATATATTTTAGTCATAATTGTGTATTCTTATTTCTTAAATAAGTACACTTATATTTTCCTAATCCATGTGCTCGTTCTTTATTTAAAAATTAATAACATATTGTTTATTACTGAATAAAATATTAAGGTATTTGATCCATTCAACTATAAAAAATATTAAGGTTTAAAATTTATTTTTTTAATTAAAAAAATTAAATAGAAGTTAATTAATTATGATATCAATACATCAAACATATTTATAGCTATAATGAATAATGAGAAATTTATAACTAAATATATTCTTAAGAATTTGTTAAATTCAGAGTGACATTCACTTCTATTTTAAAGTAAATAATATATATGTACATGAACAGGAAATTTAAATTCTTACATATCTGTAATAAACACCATAATAATGCATGTATACTTGTAGAATTTTCAGTATTACAAAAAAAAAAGTACATTTAATATTATGTTATATAATTTACATTTTAAATGTATTATTAACATATAATCACACTATAATAATTTTTCCTTAATAAAAAATTAACGAATAATTAATAGTAAAACATATTTATTGATATTTTCATATACATTCATAGAATTATAAAATATATGTACACTTTTAATATTCCTATTTTGCATAAAGTTATATGAATACAATATCATTATACTATATATTTTACAGATTTAACGAATTAAGTATATCATTAAAATGGCAGTTGAGGTGTGTTTTTATTTTTTATAAAAATTTTCATTTATATCTCTTTCTGCGATAAATTCATATTAGTATAATTTAATACAAATTATTTCATGAAAATAATTATATTTTCATATATAAATACATTTTGCATTTTACATATTTTCAGGATAGTGAAATAACTAGTTTACATTCAAATGTAATATATTATCAATTGGATAAAGCTTCAAAGATAGATTTAACTGATGACGATACGTATTGGAATGTTTACATAAAGAATTCAAATATTCAGTATTCGCGTAATTCTACCGCTTTTTTAAACGTTTTCTACTACATAAAAAAATTGGATACGGACGAAATATTTTACAGTGAACGATGGAATTACTTATACTTCTGGTTGGGTCTTAAATTACTTGAGAATTCAGAAAAATCTAAATTTCATACAGTTATGGAGGCACTTCACACGGTACGAAGTAGTAATACTGAAACTGCTGATAAGTATAATGATGATATGTTTAATATTGATACAGAGGAATTTATGAATTTAAAAAAAATATATGATTATCTTCAAAATTACAAAAGTATTATTGCACGGATTGATTATCCTGATGCTCCATGTACTCCAGCGTATAAAAATTATGTTACTACAACTTTCAATTTTTATAAAGAAGAAAAGAGAAAATGTACGCAAAAGGGAACAGATAATTATTGCAAAGTTGTTAATCGTTTTATTAGTGAATACGAAAAAAATATAAAAAAGTTAACATGTACTGGTCAATCATCACCAGAAACACATGAAGCAGAAGATTTAGCGGATTCAGGACAAGAACTCTCTTCCCCGGAATATGGTCGAAAAGGAGTACATTTACCATTCGGACAAGAAGAAAGAGCTCGCGGTATGTCACACCCGGGTGGAGATGTATCCCCTTCTTCAGGATCTACCAATGCTCTGTCGACTGTTTTTCCAGTTCTGGGGACTGCATCTCTTGCTTTCTTTTTTCTTAAAGTTAATACGAATAATATATGAAAATATAAGTACTTGAACTAAAAGATATGGACTATTAATCTTATGTATTTATAATTAATAAGAAAAAATATACAATGTACGTTTTTCTATTTCTTTATTAGTTTACTCCCCTTGGATCCCGCGTACGTGGCACTATTTTTAGAAAACATATGCTTCAAAGTAATGATGAGGAAGCACAGGAAATATTAGAAAATTCATACGAATTTGCACCAACAAATGTGGAAGACACTGCACATCATATTGCTTACCATAGAATGTAAATTTTATGGAAAAATATGGAAATCATTATATGAAGTAAACATGGACACGTAATAGTATTGCCATAAGAATAATGTTGATGCCGAAAATATATTGAAAAATGAATTAGAAAATATATATATATCTTACTGATTTAAAATTATTTCCAGTATTTTTTATTTTTTCAAAAATTTAAGAATTTGTTCTTAAATTTATTTTTATATTTATTCTATGATTAGTAGTTTCCTTTTCCGCGATCCACTGCTTTGTTTAGGGAATTATTCTCCTACAATAATATTATATATATTTGATGTAAATAAGTGAAAAGCATTAATTATGCATGTTTATTATTTAAGCGTTTATAACTAGTAAATAATAAATTATTGCACTTATTATTGTTACTTTGAAGTTATTATATTAAAATTAATTTTTCTTTTTCATAATATAAAAATTTTTTGCATGCTGAATAAGAAATATATAAAGATATATTTTTTAGAACATATTCATTTTCATAATGATGTAGTTAATACATTCAATAAATATTTCTTCCTTTGCAGAAAAATATTAACATAACACAAATAAAATAAAAAAATTATATGTAATATATATATATATATATATATATATATATAATCAGAATAGTATCTTAGTTATTTTTCAAATATAATACTTGACAAATAATATAAATTTTAATATGAATAAAAAATTTTCACTGCCTGTATAAAGGAAATGTATATAACATTTTATATTCCAGCGAAAAAACGGATTAAATATAATTTTGAGTATATATGTTATAATACATAGTATATATTACTATATAAATGGCATAGTTACTAGTATTAATGTAAGAAATTATAGTGCTACTTAAGGAATTACTATTCCCCATGCAAAAGTTGAATAAGTTATAAACTATAAAAGAGAAAAAGAAAATTATATAATAATTACCGTTCTTAAATTAGTACGATTTGCATAAATTAAAAAAATTCTTTTTTGTAAAATAAGAAATAATTAATATAATGAATGCTTAAGCATTCATAAAATAATATAAATTTTGAATAAAATACAAAACAGTAAAAAAGCATAGAAGGGGCGTTATACGTTACATAGATATTTATAACAATAGCAAAGTGCACACACGTACAAAATCATATAATAACCATGTACACAAAAATACATATAAACACATAATACAAGTAATTAATTCTCAAGAATTCATAATAGTGACTATTCTTCATAGTTTAAACCATATTTGAGGAGATGAATCTAAATATTAAAATAGCAACGTAAAGAAAAAAAATTTTTAAAGTAATAATATTCTAAGAATATGATTAATTAGAATACTTTTTAAAAGAAAAAATAAATAATATTATTATATCCATTATTCATAAAGTGTAAGTGGGCTTCTATTATTCATAATTTTAGATGTGTTAATTGAACCTATATTATATACAGTTCTTTATGCATAAAAATTACATAATTCTTATATTATAATGAATATATAACTCAATAATAAGAAACACTTATTGTGATACATTGAAAATATGTAATTACATAGAATGGCACATTAGTTACCTATATGTGTGTTATCAAAATGCATATATTTATAAAAAATTATGTATTAATTATTTAATCTTCTTATTACACGTATACAGAAACATGATAAAAAACAGAATTAGTATTGTGATACGGAGAATATATTCAATGGAATAATTCTGAACATCTAATTATTTCTCTTTATACATAAATTAATTCATGGCATAATATTTTATGTTCTTCAAATATACAGAAATGCATTTTCTTCCAAATTTTGGAAATATATGAAAAATTTTTATTTATATACATGATCTCTATTTTTTTTGAATTTATTAACCTATTTATGTTCTTTCTTTATATTTTTCCTATTATATTTCATATATATATATCGTATAAAGAAGTAAATGAAATTATATAACAGAGATAAATGCGGGAGATAAATAAGAAAAATGCATGCATAATAAGAAACGTGTATTTTATATTTATGCATTATCAAGCAGCAATGTTTTGCGGGGTTATGTTTATGATTTTATAATATATATTATACTGAGTAATTTATAATACATGTATAAATTCTTTTATTTTTCTCTACATCCAATGTATTATTAAAAAATAAAGAGTGAATTGAATTAGAAAAATGATTCTTATTCTGTCACATGTAAATGAATAAAAAGTAAGTTTTTCAACACTTTTAATATAAATAATTAGTTTTATGAAAAATATGTTTAAAAAAAAAGGAGTCATTTAATTATTCTTTAAAATAGTAAATATTTCCCTTTTTTATTATTTTGCTAAAATATTCGTTGTAGAAAATAGCATATATAGGAATAATAAAAATAATGTATATAAATAAAGAATAAATATTTGTGTTTTATTATTTAATATTTTCTATGTTTTCTATTATATAGTAATATAATATATTTAGGAATATTTAATGATATATATAAATGTGGATAGAGAATTAATGAATAAACTGCATGATATGTATAGAATATATATTCCATATGTTATATATTTATATATTTAGTTTCATTTATTATTTCTGGTATAAATACACATGCCGAAAAACATATTATATTGTCCTATACCCATGTACAACCTTTAGGATCAGCCTTTAAAAATGGCAGTAAGTAACGAATTTATATATTTTTTATATATTCTTTATTTACATTTGTACCATGTTATAAGATTCTTATTATTTAGTATTTAAATAATTTTTTTAAAATTTTAAGAAAAATTATTTATATATACATTTCTTTTATTCATTATAACTTAATAAGCAGAATTCATTGACTGATGGGAAATATTATCAAATTTTTTTTAAAATAAGAGATTCTTTTAATAATAATAATGATCACGAATATGACAAATTTTTGCATAAAACTGATGAAACCTTACGAAATATTTCTATGTATCTTATAGAAAATTTTAAGAGTGACTATGATGCTTGTCGCATTATACCTACAGAGAAAGACTGTGAAAAGCGTTGTAACTATTTAAATGCATGGATGAACGAGAAGAAAGCTATTTATACATCCAATGGCAAGTGCACATATTATAATGAATTATGGAAAACTTATGTTGAAGATTTGTGGATAGAAATAGATAAAACAATGAATCGTGAACATAAGTGCACAAGAAGTGCAGATTTGTCTACAAATAAATTCCCTAACGATAAATTTTCTGTGTTCTGTAATATGAATCCTTCAGAGGTATTATCGTATACATGCCCAGATAAGGTGTATGCTAGTACATGCACATCTATTCTTACGATGTCCTATGTGGCTCTTGGAATTGTTATAATTTATTTGTATTTGTTCAAAGTAAAATATATATTCACATAAAAAATTATATTTAGAATATAAATTATATTCTAAATAATATGAAATATATCTCTTTTACGGTAATATATATAGATAATATAATTCTTTCTTTATTATTTTTATATAACAGTTTAGCAATCTGGGGAATAGGATAAAAAATATTATTAAACATAAATTAAATATAGGTGGTCACATGGATGAACAGGAAAATGATGAATTATTAAGAAACTCTGAAAATGAGAACATGTCAGCAATAAACAGAATGTATAATATAAATTATAATTCACCTATAAATTAAATACATAAGTAGCATGTTTTAGAATGAGTTCTTACATAATATGATGTCTTAACAAACAGTAACTATGTATATGGATAAATGAAAAATGAAATGCAATTATATCTTATATGAGAAGTAGTATATTTCTATCCGTTTTAATCTATCATATTTATGTCACTTAGCAGATAAATTCTATGGTTTCAAATAGTAAGAATATTTTATCTTAAAAAAACAAGAGTGAAAATTAATTAAAAGCTATACGATTAAATGTTTCACATCCAATCATCTATACATGAGCATAAATTAATTAATAGCAAAAAGAATTCAGTTATATATTATTTTGTCATTATTTATATGCGTATAAACTGAATTAAAATACAATGAAATAAGTTTTTAAATATTTTACTGTAACATATTTAGAAGTGCAAGGGTATTCCAAGAATATTAATATAATATTATATTAGATGATTATTACGGATATTTCTTACTATTTTCTGAACGTTATATTTGATGATTTGTTCTCTCAATTTTATAATAATTATTTTTTATCTTCTTTAATATTTGATCAAATACCCTTATACGGAATTGTTTCCTTATATATTCATATTTAGAAAGAAATATCGGATTGCTTTCTAATTATTGTAGTATCTGGAAAATAATTAATCATGTATATTATATTATTGTTTTCTTATATTTATATATACACCGTGTATAATGCAATGTCAATTTATTATGATATATTTAATTTTTTTCTTGAATGATATTTTTCTATATATTTCTTTCCACTGTTTTTAATACACTTATTTAGTATGTTTATTTTCTTGGACATAACTATTGTATGTTATATTATAAATATAATGAATATTGATTATATTACACAGGGGGGTTATTTGTTTTACAAGATATGCAATTAGTATTGTTTTTACTCTTCAAAAATATATATTATATTGAATTATATAATAAAAAATTTGCAAGAGATTAAGTATTAATAAGGAGAAGAGATGTCCTAGGAGTACACAATAAATACCCTTCCATTGTTCATGTTTTCCATATTCATATATAACATAAGTTTAATTTGAAAGAAATCATTTATGGAGTAAACTTTTAAAGGTATTCTTATAAAGTTATTATGTAACTTCTTAATTCTGCATTTTTCATATGTATTCATTCTAACTCATTAAAGTCAACTTTATATATTATAGAAATCGTATAAGAAAAATTAAAAATTTGAATTCATGCTGTTGTAACACACAAACGGAAGCGTAATGAACATTATATCTATTATTAGTAAAGTTATTTATCCATTCCCTGAATGATTATCACTATATATTTAATATACGTATGGAAATATATAAAAGCTTCTTGTTTAGCATTTGTCTTGAATTCATAAAATTTCTTGCGAACATATATTTTACAGTTACTATTGGAAATACATATTTACAAATAAATTATAATAATTAGTTAAGCTTATATTGCTATATATTTATGTAATATATTGTCGTTAAGAGAATTATCAGGTAAATATACAAAGTAAAATCTAGTTATTAAAGGATAAATATTTAGTGTAAAATATAACAGTATTACTGTATTATAGCATATTTTACGTAAAACAGACTATATTATGTTAATGTTTTTTCTAGATAAACAATATATTACATGCATTTTAGTACTAATTTTTCAATTAAATTTAGAGCTGCGTTTTTATTATATTATAAATGTTGTCTTTCAGTGATTTCTAATAAATATAAAAATAGTACATTTCAACTTATATTATTTTTACCTTTCTTTTTTTTTGTATTATTTACTTATTTAATTTAATTATTAATACAAATTTATATTATTCATACACATACAACTATATTTAATATGAAAAAACACATATATTATATCGAAGTAATTGTGAACAAAATATAAAGATTTTAAGAAGTTATGATTTAGATATTAGAATTTTGAAAGTATATAAAGAAAAAAACATGATTTAATAAATAAGCAAACACAAAATTATAAAAATAAATGAATGCACGTATAGGGCATTAAGTTACACATCCATAGATATATACGTATTAATTCCTTATACTTCAAGTGGATATACGAATCTTATAAAAATGACAGTATATAACAAAAATGATTAAACGTCAAAATATAAGTAGTTAAACACATATATTTTTTCGTGTTATTTAATATAACAAAAATAAGAAATAAACATCTAAACAAAAAAAATTAGAAATCACAAAAAAGTATACAAAAAAAAACATGCATATTAAAATAAGCTTTTAATAGAGGAAGAAATATACTCCATAATTATATTTTATTATATTTTTCTTCCATATATATATTTTAAAATAATATATAATATTTATGATACTTTGTTATATTGTCTAATATGTGTTTTCATCACAGGAAATAATACCTCATTCGACGTCATGCTTGATAATATGCTAAGCGCATTCTGCCATTTTCCATATTTGAATGATTGAATTCAAAATCATCTTCTAAAAATTGCTCTTCACTTTGTTGAAAATAGATATTATTTTTTTTTGCGTCATTATTATGAAAATAGGATCCCAAAGGTGTAAACTGATATAAAAATGAAGAAAATAGGATACAAACAGTATAACTATTCTATAAGTTTATATATACATGTAAATCAATTTATAAATTATAACAAAATATATTTATTTTTTAAAATATAATTAGTACACACTTTGTAAGATATAAAAGATATTAAAAGGAACCCCATGAATCCAAAAGCACCTAGCGTGGTTACATAGAATGGATCACATGTTATTTTATCACAGGCCTTTTCCGGAGTACTCGAAGATTCCATTTTTGGAGTAATGGAAAATTCTTTTTCTTCCAACTTTAATAAAGGTTTTTCTTTTTCTTTTTCAAAATGTTCAGTTAGCCATGTAACGTAATGATCAGCAAAAAAAGGTTTTTGTATTTTTTCCATTCCACCAGAGTACTTTTCCATATTTTTGCACTTTAGTGTTTCAAAAAGATTATGCGGATTATAAGTATCTTCACATTTAAAATAATCAGAACACATGTCCATACATCTACCAGAATTAAAACAATTACAGCAATTACTAATGTATTTCCCATATAGACCATTAATATGTTTAACGTATTCACAATACTTTTCGCATTTCATACTATTATAGGTATCCCCACAACTAATTTTATCATAATCTTTAAAATAATCATGTAAATGCTTTTTTTCCTTCTGTTCTTCGAAATTAACATTGGTGGTATTGTAAAGACAGTCAGAAGCGCCAAATGTATGAATAATTTCATATCCCACTTTAAAAAATTCACGAAGAGCATTTGTATCATAAATGCCATTTGTATCGATTTTAAGAATATTTCTGATTTTATCATACATCCAGTGAATAATATAATCACAACGATCGGTACGCTCTTTATTCTTCATATACCATAAATCTTTAATGTTTCGTGCAAGCTTAACACAAAGGCCATATATTCCACAGTTTTTTGCACTAAACGGTAGTAATTTTGAACAAAAACTATAATAATTATCTGTAGTAACCTCACGATTTAATTCATTATATACAGAGAATGTATTTAGATCTTCAAAGATATATTCCTGAAATTTAAATAAAAAAAAGGATTTATGTAAATTTATATATTCTTGGTTACCAAATAATATTTCTGAATATTTAATCAACGACAGGTTATTCAAATGAATAGTTACAAAGATTAATTGGGCAAAAAAGTTAGCGTACTTTTTCATTATTTTTGCTAAGATATCGATTAACAGTGGATAGTTCTTCAGTTTCACATATATTAATATCTACTTGTTCATCCATTACGGATGGTTTTTTGTCTAATGGACATAATGTTTTATATCTTACGTCGAATACTAAATCTAGACACATATTAGGACATTTTTTTTCTAAGAAATGTAATTCGTTATTACCAAAAAATATGTTTCGAAAAAGCCATAATTCTTCATTATATTCCTTTGAAACATTATTGTGTAACATGTATTTGTATAACTCAAAAATAGATTTAATGTAAGCACAATAACGTTTCTCGTTTTTATTATTACCTTCTTTCAATTTCCCTCTTATTTTAATATAATATTCTAAAAAATCAAATAGTTTCTTTTTGTTTGCTAATTCTTCTAAGGTAAAAACATATGATTTTTCCCTATAACATTTATTTTTAATTTCTTTTTTGTCAACAACATGTTTATGCCATAAATAATAAAATATTTCTATACCGCAAGGAGTAGCACCAAGATGTATCAGTTTTTCATATAACCAATAGTTCAAATAATCGCAAGATTTATCAAGACTTACATTAGGATATTTAGCATAAGTTTCATCCCATTCAATTAATATACTTTTAACTCTCTCAAAAAGATTACAAATAGCATTTTCCTCCTTTATTTTATACATGCTTGAGGGAACACAACTATTACTAGTAAAATTTCCATTATGTTTTGATAATGATTTGTAGAAACTATGTAATTTTACTTCATCAAGTAAATTATCCTAACAAGAATAACCACAAAAAATATATATAAATTGTAAAACTATTATTTTATAGAAAAAGAAAATTTCCTATTATTTTGGATAACACAAAAAATCCATATTAGGCAATTAGTAATTTTTTAATACAATTATGAAACTTCACATCTACTAATAATTTATGAAGTTCAGAATCCATTGGAACGTCGGATGTATTTTCTAATGAAAATAATGAAATTTGTGACACATATATCTACATATTCAAAATAATATCATGCGTTTTTTTTACATATTGCATTTGTCTTTTTATTAATCATAAAATATAAAATGACGCTCACACAGCTTTTACAACCAATAAAAACAAATGAAACGCAATTATTTGTATTTTTTCCTCATGTATACCATTATGTGATGATTCTTTAATTAATTGGTTATCTTTCTTATTTAATGAATATAATACTTTTTCTGGACATGATAAAAAAGGTAATTCTTTTTTATATTTATTATGTATTCTTTCGTATTCATTAAATTCATAACAATATGCATTTTGCCTGTCAGTAGGGCACCTAGTTTTACTACTTTTATATAAATCAAGACCTTTTTTAAAATAATCAAGATGTGTACTGTCTTTTGAAATTTTATCATAAATGTTCATATCAGCTTTAAATACGAGTTCAGAATAATCATATATATTTTTTATATTATAAATGTCTTTCAAACTTAATTTATAAAAATTACAAGGTTTATCTGAGCTCACAAGTTTCATACAACCATTTTTATGTTTTTCCAAGCAACTGAAAATTATATCAATATCGTTTTGATTGAAACCCTTATCTATTAATTTATCGTATAACCAGTACTTTAAATACATGCAGTGTTTATCTTTTGACTTAATGTTATTAATAGAAGATTCTTGATGACTTAATAAATGCTTCAAAATTCTAGATATATTTTTTAAAAATGTTAATACATCAGGATCTTCTATTCCTGAGAGTAAAATTCTTTTATCACACACATCATTGTTTGCTTCCGTGATGTTTGGTTTATCTAGTTCTTGGTAAAATGTATATAGATCTAATCCTTTGAAATCTTCATACTAAAAAAAAATATATTTATATATACACAAAAATTCTCATATTAAAAAAATAATATATACAACGAATGAATAAAACTAAAATTATTATATAATACACCATAATTATTCATCTAAGAAAAGACATAAATATGTACTTGCTTTGCCAACTGAGTAAGAGTAAAATACTTACTCTTATTAGACATTTTAGTTAGTGTATAAATATTTCTTTTTATATAATTTTTTATACAAGAAAAATAATAATAATATATGGTAAAATATTATGTTTTCCTCTCATTAATAATTTTTAAATCAGAAAAATGCACTTCTATATAACAGTTATTCCTAATATTTTAAGTTTCCTTAATTTAAAATGTATTGAACATAATAAAAAATGTTAATTTATATTGGAAAAAAAAAATATATCGAATTATAGCATTTCAAGGAAATATATTATTTTATAAATACAAATATCATTTTGTAAAAAGTTTACTTATTCATTACATAATTTTATTAATATATTATGTTATAGATGATAGATTTTTTTTAAAATAATGTATAAATGCTATTTTTGTACAAATTTTTATTCAACTTGTTTCTATTTTACAGTATTACATAAAAAAACATGACATTTTATAAATAAAAGCGTAGTTCTACATTTTAGCAATTATTTTCTTTAAACTTCAAAACTATATCAATGAAAGCATTCAATTATTTTTCTGTATTTAAAAATTATATATTTTTAAATAGGAACATTAAATAACACAATTTTACAAAAGCTAAAATTTATGTAAATTAAAAAGAAATATTATTAAAAAGATAAACCCAAATGCTTTACAAAAAAATGCCTTTCCAGTAAAAGGTTTTTATTATGAAAATGTTATTTCAATTACAATATCCTTATGTAACAAATCAATTATATATTGAAATTAAAATTTTTTTCATTATTTCAATTAAAATATAATTTTAGTACAAGTTTTTCTGTTTTATGCGAAAAAATTTCATACAGTATTGCGTATGCTTGTATTAATAGAATTAAATAAAAAGAAATAATAAAAAAAATATAATTGTTATTTATTTTAAATAAAAGTTATTATAAAATGGGATAAAAATTAATTATAATAATAAAAATAATAGAAATGTATTTTTATATGTAATGAAAATGTAGTTGCATATATTCATTGAAAAAATTGTGCAATCTACTTATTACACGTTATATTAAGGCAAAATATAGCCAAAGAAAATTTTAATCTTATATAATCTTTCAAAAAATTATGAAAAGTAGTTTAATTAAATTGCATTATTTATTTTTATTCCTTAATTTTTTTTCTTTTTGTTTTCTTTAAGATAAATTACAGTAAATCACATCATTATATTTCGAATGAAGGGACATTTTGCCTGTAGGAAATGATAATGTGCATATTTTTCTTTGTACATATACCTTTGCAATGAATATATTAACCATCTAAATATAATGTTATATATATAGAGCACTTTATTTATCATATATTAACTATCATAATATGAAGATTGCTTGACAAAATATATACAGATGAATTATGGAAATTAAAAGGAAAAAAAGCACAAACCAATTTAATTAATTTGCATATATATAATATATTATTTTGTTTATTATAATGTATATACGTAGGAAAATTAATTTCTTTTATACTGCTATTTTATTCAATAAAATAATTCATTATTTTATAGTTATTAGTCTCGAAAAATATGTAGACTAAACATTTGCATACTATACGTAAATATCAAATACTACATTCCATTTGTCCATTTTTGTGCATCCTATAATGAGCAGTACTTATTTTCTATTTCCCTATTTCTTTTGTGTGTATCATACACATTCTTGTGACAATTGCGAAAGTTTTTCATTCTTTTTATCGTTACTTTTAATGCATAAATGGAAAATATATTTGTACTCTACTGAAATATATTTAATATTCGTGGTAGTAGACATTATATATAACAAATGAGTACGAATTTCATAAATAATAAGAATAGTAAATTCATTTATTTTTTCCTAATATAATAATAATTCTTATAATTTATGATTGCGAATTCTAAAGAACATATAATTCAGATATATTCTTCTTACATAAGGTTAAGTTCTATTCATGCATTCATTGGTAACCATTAGGTGGTATAATGAAAACCATCTACTATTTATAAGAATACATATTAACTCATAAAAGTTTTATACATTACTCAAATCCATTTTCACTTTACTATTTTTTTTTATTAGTTTTGTACACTTCCTATTAAAATGATGTTCTTTTGCTGTCTTGTTCGTTCACCCTTATTAATTTCTAATAGATAATGTACTATATGACTTCTAGAGTATAATTCGTATTTTCTTTACTGTCTTATATGTTTCAATAAACTTCATTAATATACTATGTATCATGGAACTATTAACATGTTCTAAATGCACTTATTCTTATTTTTCCTAAAATATTTTTTATATAATACATAACATTGTGTAATAATTTAAAACCATTTACATACATTAAAATATATTAATTATTATTATCACGTTGTAACTTTCCTATTTAATGTTACTTAAAATATCTAGAGAAAATGTTAAACAAAATAGTTTCATTATATCGTGGGAACAAAATAAATGTTTATAAAAGTTCTATCAATATACGTTACACGTTATTCAGATAAATATATAATAATTTTTTTATAACTTAAAAAGTAACTATTAATTATGAACCTCGTCTTATTTATTCATACGTAATATTCTCAAAACAGTGTTGTTATTTATAACCGAGTACACATAATGGAATTCATTTTACAAAAATAAACCAATATTTCATGATATAGATATTAAAATGAACAAAGTGTTCTATTTGTTCGTGAAACATAAGAAGCATATAATGTTATGTTTATTTTATAAATTATGAAAGCCATGAACATGCAAACCTCATATAAAACATAATTTGTTTAAATATTATATGATCGCAATAAACCATTGATTGTTGTATTAATTACCACTATTATTTATGCTATAATTTTTGAGTCGCCACAAAGAACAAAATTATCTAATTGTAATATTGGGTGAACGAATCAATAAATAAAAACATCTTATTCAATATATTTTATTTATTTTTTATATAAAAACAAATTATAAAACACTTAAACTAAAAATTATTTATATACAAGCTAAATGTACGATTAATTTATAAAAAAATGCAAAAATTCTCAAGAACAAAAATAGTGAAAAGTACATAACAAACTACTCTTATTCAAAGAAGTACAAAAAATATTAAAATAAAATTTTCAATAGAAAATAATAAGAAAAACCAATATACATATGAAAGAAAAAATATCTTTCAATAATATTTTATTTTCCCCCTTTAATGTAAACTGTGACAGATGTAGTCTGTTTTGTATTCTTCACATTATAATCTTCCTACATCAGTTAATATTCCATATAATTTTTGTGAAAAGTGAAATATAAAGGATTATAAGCTTCATGAATTCGTCTGCTGTTCTAATTCATATTCAAAAACTTTCAGTTATGCCATAATATTTCTTGAATATGTCGTTTATGCATATTACGCTTAATTTCATTTTCTTACTATAATATGTATAAACCGTATTTTGAGAGTAAATATCATAAAAAAGAACATTTATATGTGCAGAATTAAATAATATATATTTTTTCTTCAATGAGTACCTCAATAATATAGATTAATTATATTTGCTTTTGACCTCGTAAAATTACAATATTCACAAAATTAATATCTTATAATATAGTATGCTTAAAATAAAAAATTGAGCAATTAAAAAATGTGCTTAATATTAAATTTGTTCGCAAAAATAATAATGCATCATTCTATTATAATACTAAAAATAAATAATAATAATCGCCAAGATAAACGAAAATTCATTATTATTAATATCCTTTAGTATTTATTGATACAGAGTTAATAACCACATAAAAGTAGATAGCTACAAAAATATGTATGCATATAAGACAAAAGAAAAGAATCATTAATAAAATATAACATATGATTTATATTGAAAAAAACGAATGGTGCTTATATATATACAAATATAAAAGTGTATTTTAACAAAAAAAAAAAAAAAAAACGAACGTATAAGGAAAGAAAAATATAGCAAAAGTACATATTAAAAAAATTAATAATAATGTAAATGATCTTTTTACTCTATAACGTTTCTAACATGGATGAAAAATAAGTTCGTGTGTACATTTTATGATAATGTTTAAAATTGATAATAACACCTCTAAATAGACAATAAGTTAAAAATATAAGCAATAACCTCATTCAAGATAAGAAATCACTAATGTATTATTGATAGTAAAAATTAATAATGTATAAAATGCTTATTTATTATATATATTCTTCGCTAAAATGATGAAAGTATAAAATATATTACAACAAAATTGTTAAATTTGTTTATCCTCCATATTCCCCATGTTAATAAGAAAACAAAAAAAGGGATTGTTAAACAAACAATTGAATAAAATATGTTCTTCTTCTAAGTTTGACATATTAAATAGAACATTACCAAGAAAAAAAAAAAAAGTAACTATTATCACTAACACTATCCTTATTTGTCTATGAATATTTATATATTTATCAATAAGAAATTAATCAAATATTTATATTATTAATAATATATTTATTTATATGATTCTTTTAATAATTTAAATGTCTTCATTAATTTTACATATAATTAAATTAAAAATCATTAAAAAGTTATGATACAGAGATATATACAAAATGACAAATTATCAAGGAAGCCTATTCAAATTATAATATAAACTATGCAAATAAAACATTTATTTACTCGTTCTTATTAATTAGTATATCATGCATGCGTTATTTATTCTACTGATTTATCCATAAATGTTTGTAATTTATTAAAGTAAGATTAATTTGTAGAAGAATAATAAACTATTAGTTTTAAAACATTTAAAAAACTATTAAAATTTATAAATTAATTTAATCAGATATATTGAGTTTACACGCTATGTATGAATAAAAATATTATAATCCTTATCATAGGTATAAAATTTTTTTAATATTATTAATAAATTGTTTTATGAAATATATACAACAAAAATAAGAAAAAATATATGTACATATAAAAGGATAACTCAAAAAATATATAATATATACTTATATGAAAAATAATTCTCTACAAAAAATGATTAAACCGAGAAAAATTATTTTAATGTGCATAAAATAAGAAATTTATTTTATCTTCTCTCCTTTTATTTTTTTATATTGTATTCACTGATATATTATATATTTCCTAAATTATCTTATTAATTCTATAAAAAATTAATAATACTATCGAATTTTTGTTAAAAGCATGGTACTCGAATTTAAATATTTGCCAATAATATGGAAGAAATATGCATGTAACATACACCCTATTTTTATTTATGCTAAAATCCATATACACTGACTAATTTTAATAAAGCAATTAATCACCAATCTTAATATTGTAATGGACATGTTAAAATGGATGATGCAGAGCAGAATAATAAAGTACAAAAATTATCGTATGTACTTGTATCTGTATGTTTTTTATGTTTCACCATATACAATGAAGAAATTTTATATAAATATAAAAGTAAAAATATATTTATATAATCCATTTATTTGTAGGACTTTAAGGAAAGAATTTTAAGTGGATTACCAAAATATGAATTATATGAAAAATTGAATGATGCTTGTGAGAACTGTGGATATTGTACATATTGCAATTTCAATAGAACTGTACTTAATAGGTATAATGAAAACCTTTACGAACTTTGTTGCACATTTGCAAAAAACTTAGTAATGTTACCTGAAATATTGCAAGATGAAACGGTTGAGGTGGATGGTTGCAAATACTTTACTTTTTGGATACACGATGAAATAAGAAAGAGATTGAATAATAAAGAAATAGATGATAATAATATCAGTCGCATTCTTACAATTTTGTTGCAAGTGCACCATAGAATTAAGTCAAGTCCCAAACCTAATATTTGTTATTTTGATTATTACCGTAAAACGGATTTGATTTTATGGAAAAAATTTAAGGATTTATACGATTATTCTCTAAATTTTGAAGATATAAAAAGTAAGATTGCTACTGACGATAATTTATGTCCAATATATCTTAAATACATAACATATATTGAATCTTCATATGAAGATTTTAAAAATGAATGCTGCAATCATTCTGAAAAATGTCCGAATGAACTTAATTTAAAAGATTGGTGTAGTAAACATGATTTTATACTTAAATTATCCTGTAAAGAATCCCAATCAATCGCTCCAGAGATCTCACAAGATACAAAAGATCAACTTTTGCAAAAAGAACAGGAAGGTGATAGATCCCATCGAACAAATTTCCCATCTCATGATACACATGGAGATGGAATAACCACTAGTACAGATTATTACGCTAAACTTGGTGTGAGTATATCATTTTTGGGAATATTATCCTCTTTTTTCTACTTGTATAAAGTATGTTGAAAATTTATTAAACATCATAAATATACAACTATGATGTTAACAGTTTATTTTCATGAAAATTATTTAATTATACCAACAAATATATAATGCATTTTGTTTACATTTAATATGCATATTAGTATACTACATTTGGAAACTGGATAAATTCTAAAATACTAAAACAAAAAATTAATGCTAACCTAGATCAAAATTCACAGACTTTCTTAGAACACGACTTAAATAATATGGATGAAAGCTTATATAATGATGATTATAATGTAACATATCATCCTTCATGATATATCATTTAATAATACAGATTAGATAATGAAGTTTGAAATTAAACTACTTAGAGTTTATATTTTTGTAATTATTTTTATGCATTCTTATATAACGAATCATTGAAAAAACAAAATACAATATAAGAAATACTAAATGTAATTTTAAATATTATTCAAATAATATTATTAATTCTATAGTAGTGTACTAGTCAAACTCTTGTAACCATCTAATAGAATATAAAATTAAGAAAAAATTTATTGAATGCAACATTGAGAAACAATAATGTAATAGAGTACATAAAAACATAGTGAATAGGGCATTAATACCAGTATATAAAGTACTCACATTAAAGAGGTATTATAATTCAATGACAAAAATATTCATAAAATTATGAAAATATTCATATACAGTTACATGGAATGAGTCTATAATATATTAATATATATTTAAATAAGTATAACACATGCATAACCATGCGTAAAAATAAAAATATTTCACTAAAATAGCATCTCCTATCAAATTTTTACAATTTTATAAAGACAAAATATTAGAAATTCTATCATGTATATTTCATAAATAATAAATTATTTATCAGTAATGATGAATAAAAAAAAGTCTTAAAAGATAGTTTTTTGAGCATGCAAAATACATGTTACATAATAATAAAATGCGAAGTTCATTATTCTAATCGTTATAAATGACGTATATATAATTATAGCAATATAACAAATAAATAAATATAAGAATGCTAATAGCGCCATTTGTCAAAATTCCTATTGTACAGCTTAAGAACTTCGTTAAAGTTGACTTCACATAGTAATTTTTCTGATAAATGATTTATAAATATTAAAAGAAAAATTATTAATATATAAATAATCAATAGTAATAATAAAAATTGCTACACATCATTAAAAAGTTTCCTTTCTATGTATGACTATAAACGTATATATTTATAAGAAAATATCTGTTTAGCTATAAAATTAATATTAATAAAAAAATAATTTTTTTACTGTTTAACAATTACTATTTATAATGAATAGAAATAAATTTTACATTAGTACACTACAAAAATAAACATTACACTTATATATAATATAAAATTTTTTTTGCTTTGTAAAATTTCATATACTGTTCCTTTAACAGAATGCCAAGAAATTAAATAAAAACAATATATAAATGTTACAATATAACTATTCATTCTGAATTTATTACTTAAATTCATAATAATCTTAATAATTAGTAAAATTATAAAAGTGTCAAAATATATATATAATACAGAAAAATATACATTGACACAAAAGGTGAATATAAATATAAATATGAAATAACGACAATGTAATAGAAACATATTTGCATAAATAAAAGATAAATATTAGGGTTTAGATATAAGTACACCTAAAAAATATATGTAAATAATAATTCTGACTCGGTTTTCTCAATTATGTGAACTTAATCTTTTTTTCTTTATCAAAATAAAGCATTAAATATAATTATTATTTATATGAATGTATTTTTTCACACTATATAACATAAATATTAAAGTGAGCAAAATTTTTAGTACTATATATATTATAGTAGTAGTAAGAATATAATTTATGTAAATTGGTTTATGTATATATTATGTTTTAAACAATATATTATAGGAAAAAAGTAATTGTGCAATTTTCGAAAAAATAGTACTTATTAAATAGATCAGTAATATAGTTAATTATTTTTTATATATTAAAAAAATTATTCCAAGTTACATAATTATATTTTATAAAATGAATTATAATTTATCTTTGAATGAAACCATATATATACAGGAATGTGTCCCCATGTTATAAAAATAAATTAATCTAAAATATATGTAGTAAAACACATTCAATTAAAAAATATATATAATATTATAAAAGGGAACATGCATATAATATTAATTAAAATTTTTTTTTTTAAATTTTGTGTTACACATTCTCTTATTTAGATAGAATGTTAGTTGTATATGATAATTTATTCATTTTATTGCAATAAATAATGATTATAAATTAAGATAGCATATTCTGCTTTATTATACATAACGATATGTTACATATTCTTTTGGAAGAAGGTAAATATGTTACTACAAAAGATACATATTTCAGCTGATATATCATGCGAATGTTTTCTCTTTAAATTTAACAGTATCAACTAAGTATGATTAGTAAGAAAAAATATGATTCATCTTTTACTTGATAGACATATGCCATAATTATACGATTAAGAATTCATGAAATAAGAAACACAAACTAACGAAATCATCATGCAAGGATATATCATACTTAAAAAGATATTTAATTATAAATATAACTTTTTTTTTCATATATTTCCATATATACATGAACTGCATAATACTTTTACATATTGTTTGCATTTTCTTATATTATATTCGAAAATTAAACTAATAAAAAAAATTGAAACATTTGATTTATTACTGATAAAATTAATATATATATAATCATTATATGACAATGATAACATTATTTTTTTATAATTATTTTACATTTTTAATTAATTATAAAATGAATTTCTTTTTTTATTATAATATATAGTTTGATAAAATTTTAGAAAATTAATTTTCTATATTGACAAATAGTAATATACTTATGCTTTATCTATTATTCTTTAAATATAAATAAATACTCTTCCTAAAATATTACACTTATTTTTTATATATTAATAATTTATCCATTTATTGAATATATTTTATTAAGTTTAACAAAGAAAAGATTTATATATTCATTTATATGCATTAAGATAAACATTATATCTTTCGTAAACATATTTTATTCATGTATTATTAATTATTAACTATTTCTTTATAATTCAAAAAGAATATTCTATCTTTTTTATCCAATAAAAAAAATTATTTCTATTAACAATTATACGCATAAATATTATTAACTTTATTTAAATATAATTATAATGATGTGGCACAATTAAATAATTAATTTGATTTTTTCTTATATTCTATATTATTTACTTAGTAAAATTTTAATATAAATAATAGCACAATTAATTTGATTTCAAATTATGTTCATAACTATTGAACAAATAATATAGTTTTATTAATAACCTAATATTCTTTATTTTATATAAATAATCTTTTCGTTTGTATAATATATTCCTTTTACTTAACTCTCCTACAAAATAAATTGCAGTGAAAATTCTTTTGAGTTGTAAATAATATATATATAACATTCGTAATTTCTCTTATTCTAATAATTTGTAAACATAGTTATTTATAATCTCAAACAGTTTATATGTCTCTTATAGAAAAAACATTTCTCTTGGTTACAAATCGTGAAAAATTGCATATAAATATATGTATGTATCATATTTTACTGTAATTTCATATATTCTAGACCATGGCAGGCGGACATAATGATAGAGTAATTACAGCAATTTATCTTTTAATTTACCTTTATGAATTATAGAACATTCCCGTTTTTTTTTATATAATATTTTTAATAAATAATAATAACAAAATGTTTATAACAGACATATAAATATATTCATATAACTGTTATATAGGGGTATTCCGGGTTACATCCAAGTGATTTATTCTCAGAAAAATTTTATAGTGACATGAATATCGAACATACCGATTTGTCTAATTATAATCCACAATGTGATACATTAATTCTGAATGAAAAAAATAAAAGTGAAATTAAAGAAATTTGTAAAAAGTATCTAAGATACTTAGATAAAAATATTGCTGTATGGAACAGTGCACAATCTGGATACAATGTTTGCATACTTTTGAATTACTGGATATATGATAAATTAACTGATCTCTTTGGTGCTGATGAAACTTTAAATATAAACAATGCCTTTGGTAGTTTTCAGTTGCTATGGAATTATTCTGCGGGATTTCCAAAGACGATTCCTCACTCTGAAAAATGTAAGCCTAATTTTGACCTTTTTAAGCACCATGATTGGAAAAAAAGAAAGGAATTGTATGATTACTATGTTAATTTTGATATGGCTTATAGTACAGCTAATAACTATGATGAAAAATGCGAGGGATATTATAAATATATTGAAGGAAAAGTTTCATTATATCAATATTTTGAAAATATTTGTACCTCTAATAACAGCATTTGCCCCGATATTTATGATAAATGCTTGGCGTACAACCCTAATTCAGTGTTACGTACTATAAAGTGTCATGATAAAATTGTAGCCGAAAGAGCTCTTGCTGAAGCCGCTGCAAAAGCTCGTTCTTCGCATAATTCTTCACGGCAAGAACAAGAATCTGGTCCTGGTGCAACTGATGCATTTTCAAGACTTGCAACTGATTCTGGCACAATGTTGTCACAAGAAAATGCCAATATTGGATCAAAATTTGGTCAGTCCGTTCTTGGTGTAGCTCCAGTTTTGTTAACAGCTACTGCTTTATATAGAGTAAGTGCATATTATATAATCATATATGAATAAAGCATGAACTTGTAAATAATTTATATTACATGTACACAAATAATATATAAATATATTGCATATACTCTATTTTATTCATTTATATACTAGTATACACCCATAGGTACATGGTTTCGCAATCTAGGTGGAACCAACCCCAATAGTATGAGTAATATAAATGAAGGCGAAATGGATGGATTCTTTGGTGACTCGGAAAACTATATATCATATCAACCTATGTAAATTGTATAATTAGAAAATGAAGAATAGCATTAATTAGGGTAGATAATATTATGGTTCCCATATATTTATTGCATACCCAATTAAGCACAAATACCTAGGAACGAAAATAGAAATAATAAACAATGATTTATAAATCAAGATATTAACAAAATAATAATGTATCATTAATCAAAAACCAAATTAATATCAAAATATCAAAATTTTTAGTATATATATATTTCTCATTATTATAACTATAATAATTTTAATGAACACCTAGCAGAGTGATGATTCTCATTCCTTTGCTTTCCTTCATTACATTATTGTATATCATTGAGGTGCAATGTTTATTCTGTGAATAAATATTTAATTAAGTTATTTCTACATATGTTCAAGAGTACTTGTTGCAACCAAATTTTCTTTACTTCTACATATGCCATTGTATTTATATGGTTTAATTGCTTTAATTTTATATGTTTTAGTAAAATATACATGTATAATATATCATTTACTTAATTTAATTCCGATTAATTAATAATAGGTGAAAAAAATATAAATAATATATATAAATAGGATATATATTTTTCACATGTATGCTTTAATAAGGAGTATTACTTATACAATAAAAATATTTAACTCTTTAAGTACAACTTAATAATAAAAAATATACCGAATAAAAAAGGACAAAAAAAATAAAAAAAAAATAATGAGGTGTAAATGATTAAAAAGTTCCTTTCTGAAAAATCATTTTTTTTAAACATAAAAAAAAAAAAAAAAAAACTATGCACATTCAATGAATATATTTAAGGAATTACGCATTTTCCATTAAGCAATACATATTCTTACACACCTCATCCAAAAGAATAGGGTATTATTATTTGCATGCATTTTAACAAAAAAAAATATATTTGAAATTATGAATTAAAATAATAATATGAATTTTTATTATCGTAGCTTAGAACGACTAAATTATACACCTAACTGTTTTAGATATATTGTCGAAGCGCTAAATAATATAAGTGAAAATAAAAAAAGCCCCAAATTAAATATATAAGAGTAGTCTCATTTTACAATTATATATTTTATTCATGCACTTTTCGTTTAAGTGATAATTGTTCTCTCATTTATTATCCTCACAAAAAAATAATTATAAATAAAAACATTTATAAATGTATTATGCACAAAGGCGTAATTTATAAAAAAAAGAAAAACATTCTATATGTATATAAATAATAATAATAAATTTTTTAATTCACATATTGATTATAATTTTCGAAATGTATTTTTTTTAGCATTAAGGAAATTAAACTGATTTAAGGGTAATGATATGGTTATGTTCATTAATAAGTTTTCACCATTTTCTAATGTCCCACTGGAATAGTATTTAACAATAAATATATAAATTATAATTATTTTCATTCTTTTTTATTATAATATACTTTTATATGCACACATATCATTAAATAAATGTAAAATAAAATGACAATAAAAATAGATAAATTACAGCATATAATATTTTTCATTTAAAAAATATTTTATAATATACAAAAATAAATATTAATACTATAAATTCCTTATCTAAAATAAATAAATATATTATAGAACTTACAAATCAGTATTCATTTAAATTGGAATTTATATAGTTTTATGCTAAAATTATGAATATTCTTCAAAAATTCTTTTAAAAATATAATAATGAAATTAAATATTATTCATTCATAATTAATAATTATTAACAAGGAATAAATGAAAAGGTAAATTCATACTATTTAATATGTTAAATAGTATTAAAAATAAAGGATATCTATTTTATCAAGATAACCCTAATTAAAAAAATGTTGTACCGCGATATTTACTTATTATAAGAGAGAGCAGAGAA
>FLRD01001405.1:0-10339 GCA_900088485.1 Plasmodium ovale wallikeri
AACCCTAAACCCTAAACCCTGAACCCTTGAATCAAAATCATGAATCCAATTAAAATTACAATTAATTTAGATAATTATCGTTCAAAAAAATAATACTTTTGTCATTTTTTAAGTGTTCTTTAATAAATAAGAAATTTCTTTTAAAAATTTTAAGGAAAAATATTCTTACAAATTATAAAATATATTAAGATAATCAAACACAATATTCATAAGTACCTTATTTTTTAAGATTAAAATGTAGTTATAATAAGGATATATTTTTTTCATAAAATATATTATAACATTATTACTTGTTCAGTATATATTTAATATATATAACATATAAATTAAAACGTGCACGGACAATAAATTATAATAAATCATAATATTATAAACAAGAAAATATTTTTAGCTTTACATATTAAAAAAATTCACTACTATGAGTTATATACAACAAATGTAATTTATACTGCTGCGTATTTTATGACACTTTATTATATGCAAAAGAAAACTTTTTATAGTATTCTCTATGAATACCAAAAGAATTCTCATATTTATGTAAAATATATAATGACACATATAATTTTAGAATAATATATTTTTAAAGATATTACTGATTTAAGAATTTTTTTTTTATGATATATAAAATTATAAATAAATTAATATAAGAATTTAGATTTTGGAAGAAAGTTAATAATAAACAGAAAAAATTTTACAATATGTATTAATATATATATTTCTTCGGGAGTTCATATAAAAGTTTAATTTTAATTATTATTAAACATTTCATAGTTGAATGATTCGAATGTATTTTGTTTTATTTAGTATAATATTGCATATATATATGCATATTTAATTAATCTTAAATGTTTTGCTTTTGTTGATAAAAAGTTTGAATTAAGTATCTCCTATAATTATGAATGTAATCATTTTACTTTACGGTGCATAAATTATTAAAAAAAAATATTAAAGAAAATTATGAAAACGATGAATATTATTTATAAAGATTAAGGAGCACTAAAAAAAAAAATTTAATGTAACTAAAATATAATGTATATTTCATAAGGATATAAAAATATTTTTTCTTTAACAGAAGAGGGTTATACAAGAAACGCAGTATTTACAAAAATATAAAGAACTATATCATAAAATATAAATTTTTGTATTTTTCATGGTTAATATCAAAAAAGTTAATCATATTGCATATTAAAAATGTACTTTATTTAATGTGTTTAAGCGTTTACTACAAAACATTATCATAAGTTTTAAATCTCATAATTCTTTTGCATTATTAAATATAAACTATTTATTATCAAATTTATGTTAGATATTTTTACACTTATAAAAATACTTTTATTTATCTCACATAATCATGCAGATTATAATAATTTATTCAATATACATTATTACTAATACAAATTAAAATTCTTTTTTTTTTTTCTATACAAATACCAAGAATGCTAAGGCAAAATACGGAATAGTTTCCATTGTAATGGTTTTTAATAAATATATTTTTTTTGTATCATAATGAATTTTGAAATATTATATTTGAATTATTTTTAGGTTCGTTGAATTTCTTAAAATAATATAATTAGAAAAGTATGATTTTTCGTGAAATATATAAATAAATGTAATATATGTTATAAATATACGCAAAAGGTACATTTGGCTTCAAACAGTATACTAATGATCACAATAGATTAATTTATAAAAAAAGGTTATGTAAAATCTAGAAATATAATACAGATATTTATATACTTAATAACTTTTTTCTAATAAATAATATACTAATAAAATAAATAAGAACTTCAGTTAGAATTTATATATATATTGTATTTCCCTATGCTTTGATAGTTAATTTAATATGAAGACAAGAAAGAAAATTTATTTTTCCTGATTCACATATAATATATAATTAATTTGTTTTTTAAATTCTTTTTTTAATTAATTCCAATTGCATTAATGTATACAATATTGTATTATGTTTCAAGAATTACCATTAATGAGATTTTTGTAAAATTATATTTAATTATTAATGAAAAACATTATATGGTATAGCTATAATATACAAAAATTGCCTCTCTAATTATATTATCTACCAAAACTTATTTAAATATGCTATTTTTATTTTTGATATATACCTATACCCGCAATTATAATATTTTCTTAATATCAAATATAGGCAGATTTTTTATTGTTTGATAAATGTATATATATTTTAATATATATTGAAATAATTATTTTCTAAAACAAAATTTCATTTAATTGTATAAGCATTATATAAATATAATATTATCACCTAACCTTCTATATTTCTCTATTATTTTATTTAATATGCTGTAATTTGTACTATTAAATACCATAATAATAGCACAATGAAAATCAATAATGTATACATATTATAATAACAATTATTATGCTACAAGGAAAATATAAATAATATTTATCATGTATACTAATAAACGGAGCAAATTTATATTTTTTAAATGTATTATATTTTATACTAATGCTCAATTTAGATATATTTTTGAAATAAAGGAGATTATCTAAGAATAAATAAATATAATAACATATTTATAACATCAGTGGAAATATATTATTAAAGTTTTGAAACTTATTAATGAATATGTTTATATATATAAGTGGTATTTTAACTTATTTTGCATTATTTATTTTTTTTTTCAAAATGTGCAATTTCTATGTTTATGAATATATTTTTTCTTTTTTTTGTTATATTTCTTATTAATTATTATTGGCATTTTTTTATTTTTTATAAAATATTATTGTTATCATTTGATTATATATATTATTAGTTGTTGAAATATTCTTCTATGTGCTTTTGATAATGTTATAAAATGACATATTTAATATATAGAATACAATTTATTTTTGACAAGAAATGAATCATTTATATGGAAATTAAAAAGAATATATAAAATATGTTAGTATTCATTTATTAACAAATAAAAAATTTATTGTATAACATGAATTTGACTATATATAATTAATTTATGACATAGCACTTTTATTTATTATATGCTTACACTTATATAAGAATTTCTTCTTAATTCCTTGAACATTATTATATTTAATTAAATGTAAATTAAAAAATATATTTCCTTTTATATACATAGTATGATGAAAATACATATTTATTTAAAACATATTAATTTATATACTCGATGACAATTATGCTGTGGGATGTAAACATATTTTAAATTCTTTTTTATTATAATAATATATTTTAATATAACTAATAAAAATAATATTATATATATATATAAATTACAATTCTTATTTATTTTGTGTAAATTCATTTCATATTTATTATCGTATAAGTTGTAATGTAATTCTTTAATTTTAAATGTGTTTTATAATATAAATAAACATATTTGTACATAAAACTATTTTATTTATAATAATAATATATATATTATATTTATATTTAAAAATGCAAGTGTTAGTATTATTTTGGCTCGTATTATATACATGGTGCATTATATTTTTACCATAACTAACGACAATTACAAAATAAATTTATTAGGTCAGTGTTTTAGTACATTAATAACACTTTAATTATTATTTGGAATTAAAAGTCTAATGAAGTTACTTTGGAAGAAAAATGCATAATTATCCCACAGAAATAGAAATAAGAATAAATATTTTACTAAAAAATAATTATTACTACTGATCAGGATTCATTAAAATGGTTGAATATATTTATTCATTTGCATGGGCATGTCTCATATAAAAGAATAATCATATATATATACAACAGAAAATAATTTATTATGTTATAAATAAAAACAAACAAAAAAGACAATAGTTTATATTTTAAATAATTTTTATTATATCATATTATTTAAATAGAATTTTTAACTCCCTTTTTAGTGACATCTAATCTCATAGTTAAAAGATGTATGTATTCTTTAAAATATGTTGCTATAGCTATAAATATTATAGTAGAACTATGTAATTATTTTCAAGCTCATTTGTTTTTTGCAGTTATTATTTTTTTGATGGCTCAATTTTATATATATTTTTTTTTTATAGTTTTTTAAATATTTTAATATTAATTATATAATCATTTTTATATATTTACATAATATGTATTTTAATTAATGAGATTACTTGAGGGAGAAATTAAAAAATTTTTAATTCCATTATTTTATAAATTATAATCATTATAGCCTTACATATATACTAATGAATGATATTTTTTCTTTTATATAAGCCCTTATTCATTATATAGATTATGTTGAAATATTATAAAAATTTTCTTCTTTTATTATTATTTTTTATGATATCACTTCTTTTTTTTTTCTTTATTTAGTGCTTATTTTAATAAGTACATTTATTTTTTTTTGAAAATTTTAAATGATTAAGAATGATTACACATATTTTAATTATATATATAATTTATTACGTTTTTTATTTAATATATTACATCATGGGAAGATGAATTTTTTGCAAAATATCTCTTTTTGCTTATTTATCCTTATTGAAAAATGATTTGTTTTTACTAATATATACATAAAAATTTTAAATCATATTATTAAATAAATGAAGCATTTTTTAATAAATATATTGTATTATATTATGTTCAATGTATTACAATAAGATATATAATTTTTTTTGTCCTGTAGATGTATTCTCCTATCACAATACATATTACAGAGATATATTAAGATTAGTCATTTTTTTTTTTTTTTTATGTTTCTTAAAATACTATATCTTTATTATTCTCAAATAATTACTGAATTTTCTTAGCTTTTTATTTCAGTATTTTTCAAAAATTTACAATGATCATAACATTTATGTTAATTTTACATTATCTCCTTATTTAATTCATTTTAGGTTCTATACTTGTGTCATGTGCTTTATAAGGGGTGATAAGCTATATTGTGTCTACCGTTCTGATCATTTTTATTCTCCTGATCATATGTATTTTCTAAGGATTCTATTGTTTCGTCGTCATACATATTATGTTCAATTGTATCTTTTCTTAGTAAACGAGTATGTAACCAGGATCTAGCGGAAGTAAACTATTAATCAAAAGAAAAATTAGTTATTCATAATATATATATATATTTATTAATATATAAACACTTGATAAAATAATTAACTATCAGATATACAAAATATTTTAGTGATAATGTATAATTCAACTTTACTTTGTACAAAATGCAAAAAATTGAAAAAATTCCCAAAAGTGGAAAAGCAATAGTCATAGATTTATGAGAATCAGAAATAGTGGGTGAATCACTTACATTGCTTAATTGAGACATACGTAAATTTATAGCTTCTCTTTCAGAACCATCTGGCTGCAATGTAATATCCCGTGGTGGCCCTCCATCTACTTGTTTTTCTGATACTTCCTCCGCTACAACATTATGTTCCTCTATTAATGATTCCCCGTTGCATGTTAATTTTGATAATTCATCCTCAGTATATATTTTACGAACATTTTTTAGTGCAGTACAAAGGAGATTATTTTCATTAGATTCGGATTGACATTCCTGTTTTACTTCTTTATAAAGAATAAGACTTTCTCTAATATATCTTCTATTATCTTCGGAACAATAGCGTTTTCCTCCATCTAAATAATATTTAGGATGGTGATAATTTAAAGCGTACTCATACAATTTTTTAATTTTATCATAATTGGAGTCATTCATATAAGAAATAAAAATGGGTTCACATTTTTCTTCTAAAGTAGAACTATCCCAAAATCTTTTAATCCTGGTTTTTATGTGATTAGATTTATCAGTATCTAATTTAGCCAATATTTCTGATATTCGATCACATATCCACAAATTAAAATAATTGCAGCCATAATCGCTAAGTATTAATACAGGTGGCAATGAACCATATTCGTTTAAGGCACCTGTAAGTCTTGAACAAAATGAAAAAAATTCAGAATCCTGTTGAATTTGACCATCTAATTCACTAATTATTTCCGTACATATGGAATTATCAATATTTCTGTTAAACCTACTGTCTATGTTTTCATAATATAGTTTTGATTCTATAGGAACATTATGGTCCTAAATATTAAAGGGTAAAATGTAATATATTAATAAAAGTAATCTAGCTTTAAGCTGTTTCTAAATGTTACTGATAAACATAAACATAAATAAATAACATATATACTAATTTTAATTAAGATTCAATGGAAAGTAAAATTACCATTTTCAAGTGTTTCTGTAATTTGTATAATGCGTTTATCAAGAAAAATAATAATAATAAAGAATGAATAAGTCTTCATTAATATAATTTGTTAAATTACAAGCTTCCAGTATAATTTTGTTTTCATATATAATTTAATTAATAATAAGCATTTATTAATAATAAAGTTACCTTAGATTCAATTTAGCTATATTTCACAATAACATAATAAAATTAGAAGAATAAAAATATTGCTAATGAACATGGAATAAAGAACACAGTATATATTACAGTAACTATTAAAATTAAAAAAAAAAAAAAATCCTATGCTTTTTTATTATACGTGTATTTCATCATTCTTATATAATAATTTTATATTATAACAAATTTTTTTTTCTCATTATATATATATATATATTTCCTTATTTTTAAATGATGTAAAATAAATAAAATATCTTATTAATTTAGTTATTTACATTTTTTAAAATCAATTAATTTCATTCGAATGTAAATTAATTTTTACTTATTCAAATTTACGATGAAAATTATTTTCTGTTCATTTTTATTTTTACCGTTTTCGCATAAAATTTTCAACTTGAAATATTTTAGCATTTTTTATAGAATAATATCAGTTTTATTTTAATAATAAATTCTACAAAAAAGTTATATGAATACTTATTAGGTAATTTTCTAAATAAAAAACTCGAAAATATATTTAATAAATTCTTACTGTATTATATAAGATATATTGTGGAAACAATCCCAGAAATACTACAAACTGTGTATAAATATCATTCTATTATAACTTTTTCTTGTGTCGTTTATCTTCTATTTTTGAGTAAATATATATATATTAATTATACAAATTTGTAATAATGTTAACCTTTTTTTCCTTATTACATATATAAATTTATTCTTGAAAATATTAATGATTACATTCATATATTATCAAAGTATGCAGAAAATGAGTTTTAATAAAATTATACTCATATTTTTAAATTAGAATAAAATGATTTTTATATTTATATATTGAATTTATTAAAATTTGTATTAAAATAAGTTTCATGCCATTTGAATTTCAACTTTAAGTCTGAAGTAGAAAATGTAGGAATTTTACATAATTATCCAGTGTACGTTATAAACATTTAGTTTGCTTGTAAATTAAATTTATTTAAATAATGAAAGAGAAAAAATTTTAATTATTATATATATTTTAAAATGTATATATGTGCATATAATATAATGTCGTTATTTATCCATTTTTTTCGTATTAATAGCAATAGGAGTAGCAATAATCTAGACTATTTTCATAAGATTTTAGGATGATAAATAATCTAGAGAAAACATATATTAATGAAATATTGCACTATGTAATTATGTTAACTTATTTTTATCGTATTTTATCTCGTACTTTTTACATTAAATTTTAATAACTGCTTTTTAAAATAAAGTGTATACTTTTTACATTATATATATATATAATTAATTAAAGAGTATATATTATGAATGCTTTTATATATTGACAAATTACATATTGATTTCATATGAAAAAACATTATAAAAAGATTCACAATTGTGATATATATAATTATGATATAATAAATAAAAATATTAAAAAATATATTTTTTTACTGATGATATTTTAGCTATCCCATGTAATATATGATCATTATTGAAGTGAATATTAACCTTTATTTTTATAATAAATATATTTCCTTGAGTTTGTAGTTATTAATATCTCCATTGTAAAAAATTATTATAAAATAATCTATGATATATAATAAATTTTTTTTAACTACACAAATGGGTTATATATTTTCCTTAATTATACCCTCTAAGTTTTTATTAATTACCTTAGTTTATTTTTATAATGTAATAGAAATTATGCTGTTACACGTTTAATCAATAATAGTATAAAAAATATACTATATGGTTATAATAGATATATATTATTAAATTTTAATATTATTTTTATCTTTATGATGCATATATCATAATTACGTATATTGTGTTCTATATTTAACATTAACTACTGGCTTCATAATCAATAAGTAAAACCAAAACTCTCTGTTATTTATTTTATATATTCTATTAAAACTTATATTTAGGATATAACTTATTACAATTTTTACCTTTTAATGTTATTTGTTAAGTTACCTAAATTTTATTTGAAGAATGTGTTATCACTTATTAAGTGCATTAATACATATTTTTTTAAATTAAAATATTTTTTTGATTCACAACTTTTATCATGTGAACGTATTGTACTATTTGAAAATATATTTTATTTAGGAAAACAATTAATGAATAGCAAAACGTGTTGTGTAATATTGTATGTTATTATTTTACAAAAAATATATTTAATATATTATAATAAAAGAACAAATATATAATTAATAAATATCATATCTTAACTAAATGTATTTATTAATTTACATCTTACTACAATAATATAATAGAAAAAACAGTTAAAATGGTATTCTTAGAGTTATATAAAATTTTATTGGAGTTACTTTTTAATATCCATAATTTGTGTATCGTATGGTATTTTTACTTCTCTTATAAAGTGAAATATAGTGTTAAGTATATAAAAAAGTTATTAGAGGAAAAGAATTTTATAAATAAAATAAGGCTTATATATTAAATGAATAACTGACTTATAATGTAAAGTAAATAAAATATTTTTGTGTGTTCATAATCTCTATGTAAAAAGTCTTTTGAAAATATTATAGATAAAATTTTTATTCTGTTTAGTAGAAATATGTAATATGTGAAAATAAATAATATAACATTTTTGCTTTTACTTAAAGACATAAATATTTACGCTGTATATGTTTATGATGTTTTTACTGTAATATTTAATTTATGTATTTGTATGAATATCATTTGAACAAACATATTTCATAAATATACTTTAAACTGTCTTTTTATTTTTATTTGATGTTTATTAACAATATTCCCATACAAATATTTACACTATGGAAGTATTGTGCTAATTATGGTTTATGTTAATTTTATTTAAAGTGATATATTTTTCAGTTATTCATTATAAAGAACTTTTAACTTAATTATGAATACTTACACTTTAAGTTATTTTGAATATATTGAATAAGTTTTTTAAGAGTTTTTTAATGTATTAGTCATGTGTTTACCATTTACTTTTTATTTTAATATATTCCATTAACCTTTTCAATTTACACATAAAATGTTTACGCATCTATTTAATAAAAAATTAGTTCACCTTTACATTTTTTTCTTTTGTTATCATTCTATCTTATTATTTGAGGACTTATCTAAAAGTATTTGTTTTTTATTTTTATATTGTTATATATATGACTAATGATATATATAACAAATGATAACAATGAACATTATTGGTTAATTTATATATATTATTTTCAAAAAAAGAGCTTTAATAAGTATTTTTCCGAACAATATTTTTAGGAATATATTAATAAACATATTATAATAATATGTTTCATTCACTTTGTATTAACCGTAAGACCCCTATAAGAATTATCCATATGCACTTTATATATATGTATTTTTATATAATTAATTATCTTTAGTACCTTATATAATTTAAACGCATAAATGGTAATAATTAAAAAAGCATAATATAATAAATTATTTTATTTTTACTACAGTTAAACTAATATATTTTTTTGCACATGTTCTAAATATTTTACTTGTTTTTTATGATTATAATATTTTTGCTAGTTTGTTATAAAATAATATATAATGGTATACTATGTATATATTGCGTATTTACAAATTAAGCAGCATCACTATTATCTGAATAAAATAATATATTTTAGTAGATGATTATGTTTCTATTAAAAAAATATTACATATATTTATGCGCTTCTTATAAGAAACAGTCGTTTGCTTAAAAAGTTATTCAGCGTTATATTGGTAACAAAATATAAATATGTATAAGACGATTTCCTTTATGCTTAATTTATTTAAGACTTTCTTACAGTCATATATATTTCATATTTTCTAATAACCTGTAAAAAATGTATTTCCTTAAAATTACCTATAATTTTTATTAAATGGGGGAACAATTTAACGCATCATTGTTCTATTTTATTACATTATTTAGATTATTATTTTGTAAACTTTTCAGGACAGTAATCTAAATATTATGAGAATCCCTCACTAATATATATTTATTTTTTTATCAGAATTG